>JAQGDG010000407.1:0-160828 GCA_029844215.1 Przewalskia tangutica
GATAATCTTATCTCTTTGATACATGACATAAGCGACAAGCCCACACGTTATCCAGCTCAGGTCTGAAGCGGTGTATAGAATTATTGCTAATGTAGTTCTTTGAATCTGTTGGCTCGAGAATCTTACCTCTTGGAGCTAAGTTGTCCATTGTGTAAAGGCATACATAGTCTTGTGATATCATATATACTATTTATATGTCTCATGTCAAGAGTCTGACATCATTGGACAAACATATTAGGATGAATATTCATTTTGTTCGTGAGAAGGTGTACGCATTAGTCTTGTCAAGAATTTTACATGTGCCTTACACTCCTATCTGTATGCGAACATCTTCACAAAGGACTACCGGACAAGCGTTCACGGACTTGAATCCGGCTGAGCATTGGCCTCATCGCTCCGATGAGGGTGTATTATGATATTCTTCAAATATTCACATTATATATTGTATTTATTAGTATTATGTATTTAAGTAACTTGGGTTCTTCTTGTATTAAGAATCACCTTTCTACAACTATATATATTATAATTAATGAAAAAAATTTCTATGAAATTATTCTAAACTCTTATATTATGAACGGCATACTAGGCTTGATATGATTTTTGCAAAACGAGCAGCAATATGAGCATTCTATTAGCAACAACAGTTTTCTCATTATTTATGCATACAAATGCAAATGGACACACAATAAGGAGAATATTAGGATAAACAATAAAAATGTACCTTTCCACGCTTGCATTGGATAAAAACTGGATGATTTCAGACATCTACAAGCAATAAGAAAGAACAAAAAAAGTCAAATTTCATGTAATACAGATTATAGCTCAAAAAACATGACAAAGAAGAGTGTCCCAAGATTTATATATATACCAATTAAGACTTTCAAAGCCTCGGTTATAGCACTCCAGAGTATAGCTGCTGGTTCCTTAGATGAAAATTTCCTAAGTTTTCAAGCTTACCTTTCAATAAGGTGGCACTTAAAATTACATTTAACAAATTATAAAACCAGGTGTGGCCATATAGAACCAACATTTTGCACATTTATCTTCTAATCATCAAGAAAAAGATTAACACTCCCCACGCTTTGACACACTGAACAAAAAAACGGCCGGTGCGCTAGACTCCGCTCTGCGGAATCAAGAAAGGTTGGGACGAAGAGTCTTTTTGTGCAGCGATCTTCACCTTTCATTTACTGCAAGAGGACAACTGCGGACTCGAACGTGACCTCTTGGTCGTGACAATAACTTTGCAGATTAGCCAAGACTACCAAAAAAAAAGGAGATGCGCTTCGCCTTCATCGTAAGTGGGCGTTTGTGTATTATGATATTAATCTCAGCCAAGAGTCTTTCATCAATATTAAAGTATATATAAGTACAATATTCATCCACTTATACAATAGGAATCTAAGCTATCTGAAAGAAATCATAGTCTTACCATAATTATATTTACGATATGAAAATATTCTAATTATGGGTAGAGAATACATTGTTTCCTATATTTATATGTTTACACCACTCGATCGGGCGGGAGGCCAGGCCAGAGGCTGGATGCGAATCGAAACAACTCTGAGAAGTCGCTTTGGTAAATATGCGCATTTGGATCGATGATGGAACATGTAACACTCGGCATGGCACTGATGCAACTTTCTCCGCGAACAAAGTGTAGGTCTATCTCGATGTGCTTGGTTACGTTGATCTTTGAACGGATTATGAGACAAATGAATGACAAAGATATTATCCACGTTACCTGATAGATGTCGCGAGGCAACGAAGTTCTAACGATGGAGTTTACGAGCCCGACAAATCTCGGCTACTACATTTGCAGCGCCCTCGTACTCGGTCGGCTTTGGATCTAGATATGGTAGCACTTTGTCTTGGCGGACGAAGATCGAATTATCCTCTGAAAACACAAAAGTCGGGGTGGGCGTCGCGAGTCAGGACACCGCCAATCGCATCCGTATATGAGAGCAATGTTTTGGCGCAAAGGGTATAGGTCTGAACCATAATCAAGGCACCGCTTAATGTATCGAATGATACACTTAAAAGCGATGAAATGAGACTCGCAGGCGTGCGTGAATAAACCGCTCTTTGAACAGCATAAGCTATATACGGCACGATAAATGTGAATCTTGAAGTGCATTGAGCTCTATCTGAGTAGGATCGGCGGAGCACCGTCCATGTAGCTGAGCTTAGATTTGAATCATTGGCCCGAGTAGGCATAACTTTGCGATTCACCGTCTTAGCCACATGCCTATCTCTACTGCATACTTGCCCACACGAGAACATGTTATTAGCGGACACGATCAGCGATATCCTGAAATACTTCCGGTTTTCAAATCAATCATTGACTTAAGCGAGACAATAATCTCGTTTTCAATCTATACGAGGAAGCGATCGAGAAAAATATCATCCGCGTCTGATAATAAATGCGATGTTATTACCTCGGCGAAAAATGAAGAGTGATGTATCACTCTTTGCTGCATCTGAACTCAATCGTAAGATATACGACAAAGCGATCGTACCACGCGGGAGCTGTTCGAGCCATATAGTGACTTTCGGAGCGACCGCGCATAGTGAGGGGCTTGGATGGGTGAACTCGGAGCGAGTGATGCGTATACACTATTTCTCTCGGTCCCGTAAGAATGCATTCTTCATCAAGTTGATGGATCAGCGGTGTTTGTCCGTGACAATGCTGGCGTGCTAATAGTGGCGGTTTGACAAGCGGTGAAAATCTCTCCACAATCGATGCCCTCACGATTTGTGTCATTAGCCTGAGCGCCTTATACCTCTCAAGATCCCATTGTCTACAGACTTTTGGCCAGAAAAAGCCACGTCGGCCAATTACATTCACCCGCCAGTCTAGGTACTAGATCCGCGTGTGTTGTTTAGTTAAGCATTGAATTCCTCATACATGCGCATTCGATTAGGGTCTTGTTTGACCAATTTTGGGTTCTTTGGAAGTGGAGAGATGGTTTGAAGCGACAAGTTAAGCTGGACTTTGGGTTTGAAGATTTCATACTTTGGTTTGTAGATGATATTAATCTCATTGAAGTCTTTCATTAATATCGAGGTATATATAAAGTCTGATATTCATTCTTTCTGATCGGAATCCTAAGCTATCTGAAGGGAATCCTAGTCTACTGTAATTATATTTACACAATATGTGAAAATATTCTAATTATGAGTAGAGAATATATTGTTTCCTATATTTACATGTTTACAGTTTGGACATAAGTGCGAAATTGAAAAAAATATTACTTCCTCGTTCCATTTTATCTGAACTTTTGACTTGACACAAAGTTTAAGAAATAAAGAAATATTTATTAATCTTGTGGTCTAAAATAACCCATAGAAATTTGTGTGGCTATAATTCATTTCATTAAGTGTATAAAGGTAAATTTAAAGTTGAATTGTTTCTAAGTATAAAAATATGTTATTCTTTTTGAGTATTTAAAAAAAGTGTCATATAAATTGTGTAGGGAGTATTTGTTTTCCACGTTGAAAATTGTATTTGAAAATTGGAGTTGTGTTTGGGCGTGAATATAAATTGGAGTTATTTTTGAATTTTTGTAGCGGGAGATAATTGAATTCCAAATTCAACTTCCAAAAATTATAACAATTCCCTGTCCAAATAGTTTTCAAAATAAAAATTCAGGAAAAAGTAAAAACTATCCTAATCAAACGGACACTTAAATCCCAATTTCTTAACCAAGAAAAATGTTACCAATCAAGGAAATAAATGATGGGTTACTTAGATAATGTAATATTCCATAAATTAGGATTAGGTGTGGATGTATTAAATGAAAATTAATGTGACATTTTAGACATGTGAAGTGTCGGGATGAGTTTGGATGAAAATAGTTTTTGAAATCAAGAGAAGTAGTGAGTCTTGATTCGATCGAATCGAAATTTAAGTTTCTGGCGAGTCTACCTTCCATCGATTTAGTGAAATTCCGTTGAGTATTTGAAAACTTAAAATATGAAAGTTGTAGATCTTTGAAACAACTTTCCAGCGATATATTGTGGGGTTCGAACAGAGCTCTATACAAAAAGTCACGTGCGTTACAAAAAACACTACGCAGAAGCCGACGGGCGACCTCCAATAGACATGTGTCGCGCATTAACTAGAAAACTAGGGTGTTCATTTTGATCGTAAAAGAGACTTAACCTAGCAGGATGTTATAAGTTGGTTTATTTAATGTCAGAAAGATCCAAAGAAGAAAGGCTTGATTTTGAGGACTAGCAAGTGGAGAAATAGGAATAAGCTGCTCTGTGTATGGTTTTGAAGCGTTGTGCTTTAGATAGATAAGAAATTCCTTATTGCATGGGATATTGAAAGATTTTTCATTTGCATAGAACTCCATGTTTATCACAACAGACTTGAATTTTCAAATCCAGTTATCGATCAAAATTTGGATCATAATTTTATCTATCCGAAATTTTGAATATCAAATTTGAATCGGATCGAATATCGAAATGAACATCGCTAGAGAAAACACATAAAGAAGCAACATGAAGCTCAAATAAAAATTAAAGAAGTAACAGCCCATAATTAAATCAGGACAGAGCTAGGGTGCGATATTTGAGCTTAGCCCATCTAGGATAGCAGTGTATGAAGAGAAGGAAGACAACACATGATGGGCCTAGCCCAGCTAAAGTCAATGAACAGAGACATCAAAGAAAGACATAAAAATGGGCTCAGCCCAGAAAATCTCACAACATGTTTATCCAAGTGATATACACAACGATATCTATGAGTTCAGCAGGTTTTAAAAACCGTTAAGGTTTCAGGTCTCATACTCAATGCATGAATACATGTCTCAGTTCAATTATGTTCATTATTCCAATAATCTCAGTCCCTTAATAATAATTAATGAATATTTAACATATGTGATTGCCCAGGACATAGTCTCGTATATATATATATACTTGACGAGACCGTTGGTGATGTACTTACTTGGCCAAGGCCATACTTTGCACATTTATTATTGGGCTGAGGTCCCACATATTTATATAAAATATAGTTAAGCAGGTGCTTCAAATGCAAAACAAGAAGTATCATAACTTCACCTCTTGTTCATTTCGATTATGATTTGATGTTATTACTGTTTATTTATTTGGGTTATCCTTTTCCGAGCACCCGACTTACAGTTCTTTCTTTGAGTTGCTTTACATACAAGTGCAATTCAAATATACTAATGTCTCTTTGTCTAGGACTTGCGTCTATAATGAGTAACAATTCTGAGGATGACACGTTGCGCTAGAATCTGCAGTATCAATTTGAGTTGGTGGCGAGCCCAGATCTTTCGTGGCCTTATCATTTATTCAACGATCTTTATAGTTTATTATAGGCGATCGGTGTAGGGGCCTTGTCTTGGCAATGATGCGCGATTTATGCACACTACTTTGAGTGCGCGTGTGAGTCAAGTAATATAGTCTTGGAAGGCGAGTTATCGTCCTCGAGGATTAGTGTTCAAGTACCAAATTCTATTCCTTGTTATCTATTTGGTGGCCGATAATTGAGTTGTTGATTATGACTAATAATTATAAAGACTAATTAACTATTTGTTTACTTGGTGATGATGGAAATAGGGCTTACAAATCTCTTGACTATCAGCTTAATTTACTTATTAATGCGATTAACTATGATTCTTCTTTTGGAGATAGCGAGTTTAGTAATCCATTTTATACTCTGTTAAGGTTATATAAACACTCGGCCCGATCTGACGCCTTTCTACCTTTCGGTGATAAGGTTGACTCTAGAGGAGGATTAAGAACAAAACCTTATTAATGCTACTGAGTAATGGGGTATTTTCATCTACGATTGACTTTATGTCTACTGACTCTGACATAGTCGCAGCCTCACTTTCGGTTTGTTAGAAATCATATAAGTAATGATAATTAATGATCAAGTAATTACCAAGCAATCAAAACATATATTGGATAAATCTCATGATAAGAATAAAACCACAAGCGTCGTTAATTCATAAATATAAGGTTAGTGAATTGACATGGAAAGTCTATATTAGAATTAGTTCTAGCCGTAGACATGACAAGAACTAATTGATATCAACATAAAGCGAAAATAAAGTAAAAGAAAAGCAAGAAATTACTAAAGAATGGTCTCGATCTTGAACTCCAAGATGTGTTGTGAATTGGCGAAGGGAACCCATAGTGACTGAGGTTCTCTTTTATAGCCTCGAGCCGTCATTCAGGTTTCCTCGGACTGGCCATTATTCGTTCAAAACACGATTTTTCGCGTCGGCGCCGCGCCACGCTCTTTAGCGCGGCCAGAAAGTTCTGCACCACGAAGATTAGGCGCGCGGCTGCCTCTTGTCTAGAGTGCGCATGTACTGGAACTTCTGCAACTTACGAATATTAGGCGTCGTGGCGCTGGCCTAACAGGTGGGCCTTGCGCGACAATGACACAATGTCGTGCTGGTTAGCCACTTTCTCGTATTTGAGCTGCGGAACCTCGTTTTGCCCTCTTTTTGTTCCTTTTCCTTGATGACCACTTTAACCAATTTGACTCAAAAGAAAGAAAATCTATCCTAAGGCGACACATATTTGTACAAAAATGGACAAAAGACTCACTAAAAGCGACTCGAAAAATGTATATAAAATACACCGTCGTAACAATCGGTTTTGATTACTCTTGGAGGCTTCATAGACTAAGTAGTAGTTAGACAAAGTTTATCAACATTCCATGTCTATCGTGTTAGCACTTTTATTATGTTGATTTATTCGATATTTTTCGCACTTAATGATTATTCAGTCAGATTTTTAATAGATCAACATGTGTTAGTTTAATTTTGCTATCCACTTTCAATATATTTTGACATCACATGTTGATTTATCATGTGTTAGGAATTTGTAAATTTTATTAAAGTACATTTTCCCATACGAATTTGTAAATTTTATTTAACTATAGGCTTAAGATTATGTTGTACCGACAAGCAGAATTTTGGGCACATCAGAAGAAAAAAAGAAGCATATTAAGGGATAATTATAGCTAAAAAGACAAATTAAACTCACATCAAAGAAACGAAAAGACATACGGAATGATATGATATAAGTAATATTGATGAAATTATTTGTCTACACCTAAGCAAACATCAACAAATGAATAAAATTAAAATCCATAACCTAAGATTTTTCACTAGGTAACTCCTTTGATTATTAAGTGTAAAGTGAAGACATTGTAGTAATTTAACATTTTGTCTTTTTGGAACGTCACCTCATTAATTAGTAAATTAATATTCTTGTGTAGTTCAAGTTTCATTTTCTTTGGAACATATATAATGGACCTACCATATGAATGGATGATAGATTTTTTAGGAATTTTATATATATAGGATTTGAGCCAATACTATTATGTTCGGATGAACTCATTATAAGTTCTATCCTACATTAATCCCTATTCATAAATAACTATTATAATTCCATTAATATAAATATCGGACAATGATGCCCGTGATAAATGTGAGAAGGAGTAATATTTAGAATTAGAGGGTAGTATTAGGGTCGTTTGACATGATACATTCGAAAATAATACATGTATTAGCTTTGTGTAAAGAAGAGTCTTAGAGTAACTAGTAAAGTTGATGTCATGTGACCAGGAGGTCACGTGTTAAAGCCGTGAAAATAGTCTCTTGCAGAAATGCAAGGTAAAATTTAACGTCTGATAAACCTTTGTGGTGCGATCCTTTCTCGAACCCGCATGGCGGGAAACTTATCTTGCCAGGTTTGCCTTTTTTATTAGCTTTGTGTATTATTTATTTATTTTGGTACACTTATTCCATCTATGTATAACTAATACAAACATTCGTTAAACACCGTATTTGGTATTATCCTGTCGTTTTTATGGCCAGGGAACCCGCGTCATTATTTTTTTACAAGTCGCCTTGGGTAAATCCTCGGGTGTGATAACTGCAAACCACGTCGGTAATGTAAACCACACTGCCAAGCCATGTGTGTAGACTGACAAGAAGGTGTTGGCGGGAATCGAACTGCGTGGCCTTTGGTCCGCGCTCTCTACTCCAGCGACTTGGCTATCATGGGTATCACATGCATAACTAATTGATGGTATACGAGATGGTCATCATGAAATTGGATGCTTCTTTCCGAAATTCAAGATCCATAATATACTTATGTGGTTATTTAATGAGTGGAGAACATGGTTCAAAAAAAATTAGAAGCCCAAAAGAAGAAAGAAGCATGTCTTTAATTTTAAATTAGGAGGCTTAAAGCTAAAGGATATTTTAGTAGTTTTGCTTAGATAATGAACCCTAATATAAGTAGGCTATTATGTCTTTCTTTTGATAGATTATGTTGGATGATGAGGTAGAATTACTCTTCTGAGAGTTGGGGATTGTCTCGTACCTCCTCTTGAATCTCTCTTGAATTACTACTAGGTAATTCATGTATGAATTCATCTCTTAACTTCCTTTGGATTATTTTTCATATTTGAATATTAATTTAATTAGTTCTAGATTATCTTCATTGTTTCTTTGGGTTAATTGATTGCATTTAATTAGATTTATCCTTTGTTTATGAAGAGAATGGATCGTGGGTATAACTGACCCTAAGCGCTAGTTTTTGGGGGGAGGGGAGAATTGTCAGTCCGTATAAAGTCCAAATTCGTTCCATTTAGTGTGGGATTAACAACTTCCGGTATGTCATTACCAGTTAAGCTAGGCGTGGATGACATAACGGGGACGACAACGGTGAACATGGGCGGGAATGAGTCGACTACGATCTGTGTAAAGAATGGATCTTGGGTCTGCTTCGGCCCAGCTAGCATGAGGCGAGGATTGTCGAGTCTATATAAGAGCCAAATTCTCATTCCATTTTCGATGTGGGATTCTTAACACTTTTATCCTTGATTCATGATTATTGATTGCATTTATATATGTCTAGGTAATTAATTACTTAGGTGTGTCTTTATCCCAATAATTATCTTAATCTTCCTATATTTTTATCGCTTTCTATAATTGTTCTTGGTGTTATTGTGGGGTTGAAGAATCCATCTTCAATTTCTTTGGATTCTTGAGCCCATTTCACATCAGTAATACATAGAAAATCATGGTGTTAACAATGCATGATTTTTTTTATACATGCATAAACATGATTAAAGACATAATTGCCCCTGAAGTCTTTCAAATAATATAGTATAGAGAGTATTTTTGTAAATAATCAATTTCTTTTTTTTAGAAATTATGCAATGCATGTTATTTCTAATACACAATACCAGAATAACTAATACCAATATAATTAATCTCTAACATTATTAATATCAACCTTACTACTAAATAGTATTCATTGTTAGAAGCCAATCACATAGCAAAGTGACTAAAAAGCAATCAGTTAAACTCTTCCCTCATACTGGTAATGATAGTGCAGGCTGCACTAGCAATCATTTCTCATAATTGCTTTACGAACTATAATCCTTACTTGGTCATAAACTTAAATGGGTTCTTATAATTATTAATTTAGAAAGTGACAAGAACAAATTTGCCTTATTATGATTGCCATCTGGACAGTTATCTTCCAATCACCCTCTTGTGATGACTTACTGTAATGGCTATAATAATGGACCATATTGTTTAATTTATAAGAAGAGTGTATATATATGAAAATGAATATCTCTTTGTTTGGTAAGGTGGTCAATTGGGGAAAGATGTCTTTTTTTTTTTTTTTGTGCGTAGGGGACCCAACAATAGCTTTAGTTTTAACAGGAGCTGCTGACCTATGAGTTCGCCAAGCGAGTGAGTCAACCTCTTTCTTTTCTTGGACAAAGACTTCCTTCCTTTCTTCATTTTTCGATGCGGAATATCAGAAGGTATTAAATGAATGCTAGAAGAGTCGCTACAGTCTGTCTGCAAAGTACTCTGATTGCTTTAGCGGTAGGAGCGAGAATCCCTTTTAGTTTGGAAGGTTGATATAGCGAAATTCTAGGTTTAGACCCTCTGTCGGTCGAAAGCGAGCCTTCAAGCGCGTTTTTATGGCGATGCTTAGATTCTTTAGTTCGACTACCCGGACTTTGTCTCGAAATACTAAGATTGAGAACACCACAACGCGATCTACTTTTACGTGCTTTGGTCGGCGTGTTGGTTTCCTCGGCGGCTTTCCGTCTGAGTTGGAGGTTAGGCGAGTTAAACGGTTTTCAGCCTTAGCCACGCCTCTGCTTTCGTTAAGCGTCTTTCGCTTTGGAAATTTGCGTTTTATCGGGCCGCTTTGCTATTGTTCTTAAGAAATGACCGGTTTGACCCGTTTCTCGAAGAGCGTTTTCTGGGATCCTATCTGCAAAATTTTAACCTAATTCCGTGAGCGAATAATCATTGAGTCCTCCTCTTCCGGACAACACATACAAAGAAACCCATGCGGTCAAATAATTAGTGAACCTTAGAGATAGAGAGATATTTCTATAATTAGTTTGTTTCTCTTCTATTTTCTATCTCTATCTATTTATTTTCTTTAGTTATTTACTAGAGCAATTATGATTTGAAATTCGATCAGGGCAAGTGTTCGGATCTATTATAACATAGCCTTGAGGCGCTTGTCCTATTATATGCATCCACATATTGGATACACAAATTAAAGTTTCCTGATTAGAACATATTGTTTAAACATATATATTAAAAATTAATACTAATAATTTTAATAAATTGGAAGTGTTTTGATGAATTTTTGCATGAGTACTAAAGGTTAACAAATTAGTGAATCTAGATATTATTAAGTTAATAGTTAAGATAGTCGTAAGGAAAATGACTTATGTCCACAGTGAAGGAAGTAGTTTTCCTCTTGTATGATAGTATCAAGTATGTTTTTTCAAAATCATTTACTAATAACCAAATACCGGAAAATGATTTTCTTTTGTGGAAAATATTTTTAAGAAAATAACTTTGCTTATATATATATATGGGTCGATTAAACTCGAAGCACGAGTTCTGCGGAACGCACAAACCCCTAATACATTCCGATACATAAGAGAAGTTATAAGTAGGTGAACAAACTTCCCAATGTACAAAAAGTTTTCAGTATGTGAAGACAAGAAATCAGACAGCAGTAAGGAAATTAAACCAATTGGTTAATTAATAGTATATTATATGATTCATTTTCTTGTGAAAAATCTCTGTGTGGAGTCTTTAATTTTCCTTTTAAGGGATATTTATAGCTAAAAGACAAATTAAACTCACATCAAAGAACACAAATACACATGAGGATAAGCGAGTTGGTGTATGATGAAGCGCGGG
The DNA here is from genome assembly GCA_029844215.1 of Przewalskia tangutica. Lineage (NCBI taxonomy): Eukaryota > Viridiplantae > Streptophyta > Magnoliopsida > Solanales > Solanaceae > Przewalskia > Przewalskia tangutica. Next base: position 11,253 of record JAQGDG010000407.1, read on the forward strand.
GCCTGCATCGCTTTTTGGTTGAGTGCATCGCATGACTTGCCGAGTGTAGTTAATCGGTGGCGTGGTTTGCGACTATTGCGTCGATCGGGATTTACCTGTCTTGCGCTCAAAGAATAGCGGATCTGGGTTCGCCGTCGTCAACAAAAAAAAAAACACAAATACATACATAATGATATGATAGAATTAACATTGATGAATTTCTTTTTTGTCCGCACGGAAGCAAACATCCAAAAAAGAATAAAATCCATAACCTATGATTTTTCACTAGCTATAACTCCTTTAATTATTAAGTGTAAAGTGAAGATATTTGTATTATTTAATTTCTTGGGAGCAAAAGGCGAAATCTTGGGTGCAAGTTATTTAATTTCTTGTCTCTATGGAATGTCACCTCGTTTGTAAAATATTAGCTTAATATTCTTGTGTAGTTCAAATTTCATTTTCTTTGGAATATATATAGTGGACCTACCAAATGAATGAATGAATATAATTAATAACTTGCAAATCACGGTTTATATTTGATATTGGTCCATATGATAGCAACTTTAGTACTAGTATCTCTTAATCTATTTTGTATTTGCTAATGAAAAGAGAAAAATATCCATATTGTGCTTTGAACTGAATTAATCATCCTAGATGATTATTAAAGCAAAAGCAAGAAGGAAGATGATGATACAAAGGAGAGGGAAAGAAGAGAAGAAGAGAGAGCTTTGTGATTACATTAATGAATAGTTACAATCTGATCCTTATATATATATATTAGGATTATAGTTAACTCAAGTCATTAACAACTAACTAAGCTTGATTAGGATAACTAACTAACTACCTTAACTAATTCTGTGAACTGTAGTAATTACAAGAATGTCACTGACAGTTATTTTTGTTAATTGTGCTTAACATATTCTTTTACTCACAAATATATTTGTTTATCATACTCATATACAACTATTATCCAATACACCCCTCAAGTTAGGGGCTGTGAAGATATTAAGCACTAACTTGGAGTTAAGATAGTGATGCTGTATTTTTGACAAGTCTTTTGTTAGGATATATGCAGGCTGGTTATTGGTTACTGAGGCTTCACCTTACTTATTGTATTTTCTCCTTGATAAAATGACAATCTATCTCTATATGTTTAGTCCTCTATGATAGACAGGGTTTAGGGCTATTATAGCTGATTTGTTGTCACTAAAGATGCTAACATGCAGCTTGATCTTGATGTCCAATTCTTGTAGTACATCAAGTATCCAAATAAGCTCAGACAATGTGATTATCATGCTCATGTATTCTGCTTATGTAGAACTTTTTTTAAATAACTACTTGTTTCTTTGATTTTCAAGAGATTATTGACTCTCCTAGTTTGATTAGATATCTAGATACAAACCGTCTAGAGTGAATACATGATGTCCAGTCAATATCACAAAATATTGTGATAGTTTGAATGTATTTACTTGAAATTAACACACCTTGACCTGGTTGATCTTCACATATCTAACAATCCTCAAGGCTGCTTCTGTATGTGTCGTTTTTGGTTGCTGAAGATACTGACTTAGTGTTTGTACATCAAATGCTATTTCAGGTCTAGTAAAGGTTAGGTACAATAATTTTCCAATCAATCTTTGGTAGGGTCCAATGTCTTTCAGTAGTTGATCTCTTTTTGTTAGCGTCTGTATGCTCATCAAACTCTCTTATTGTCAGTTTAAGCTGGTTTTGTTACTGAAGGCCAAGCTCAGGAATCAATTTGAAAGAGTTCTTTATGTGATGCATTATAATACCTTGGTCTGATCTTGCAAACTCCAATCCAAGAAAGTACTTTAGATCACCTAGATTTTCATCTTAAACACTTGTTGTAGTGATTGTTTAGCTTCCTCAATAAGATCTAGAGTATCTCCAGTCACTAGCATATCATCAATATATACTAAGATAATCACAGTACCTTAATTAGTTTTCCTCACAAACAAAGAGTGATCATGTTGACTTTGTTTAATTGTAGGTTGATCAATGCTTCTGTTAACTGGTCATTTCATTGCTTTGGTGTTTGTTTTAATCCATAAAGTGATTTGATAAGTCTACATGTTGGTTGAGACTCACTCTGGCTCATAAATCTCTTAGGTAGTTTCATGTATATCTCATCAGTCAAATCTCATACTTGAAACCATTATACACATCCATTTGGTGGATGTGCCAATGGCTTGCAGCAGCAATACTGAGCACAATTACCATCTTGACTATAGGAGAAAAGGTTTTCTAATAGTCAATATCTTTTTGTTAACTTTATTTCTTTGCCACAAGTCTTGCTTTGAACTTTTCCACCTCTCCAGAAACTTTATACTTAATTTTGTAGATCTATTTACAGCTTATAAATTGTTTTTCTGCTACTATATCAATTATTTCCCAAGTGTGGTTTTGTTGCTGTGCATCAATCTCTGCTTGCATTGCTTATATTCACCTTGAATTTTCCATAGCTTCTGAATAGTTCCTAGATTATGTATCAATAGATAGATTAGATAAGTAAGCTTGATACTCAGTAGATACATTATCATAGGATATATATTTAGAAATTTTATAGGAGTTATTCTAATCATGTAGACTCATAGAAATGAAGTCTTTCATCCATATAGGAGGTTCCTTATTTTTGTTTGAAATTCTTATTGTACTTGTTGAACTGGTGTAAAAATAGTTGATGGTTGTACTTCTGGTACTTGTACTACTATGAGTCTGAGTTTTCTTCTAATGTAGAAGAATCTGTAAAAACATCTTGATGTGTATATATCTAAATGTAGAGTCTCACTAGAACTGTTAATAGGCACAATCGGTCCCCTAGACATAGTTCTTTCAGGCAGTGGCCGTTTAGTCCATGGTCCATTGGATGGTCGGTGCAAGGGATGTATGGATTCTCGAGAAGAGAGGAGCTGCGGTGGTCTCCCCCGGACCGCCCGGATCCCACAAGTGAATCGAAAGTTGGATCTCACCCGAATCGCCCCTCCTGCTTCCCATTCTTTTAGAAGAAAATGGGCTTCAAGAGCTAGGGTGGCGACTCCTAAATCCATATCTTCTTCGGGAGATCATAAGCGAGAGCGGGGTTGTTATGCATATGATCATCACTGTTAATAATAGAGGTAATATCATTATTACTATTGGAATCAATGTCATGCTCAATATGCTTGAATAGAGGTTCAGAAGTGGATTACCATTTAAATGGGAATTCATTTTTCCTGAAACTAACATCTCAGATTGATAAAGGGCCAAATTCTCATTCAAGCGACAGTAAGGCGCGCGCGGAGCGACTAAGAGGCCACAGGAATTATGGCGCATGGCTGATCTGCCGTGCGCAAGCGCGAAATTCGATTCAAAGTTAATTTGGCCAAAGGAAAAAGGGTCCATAGGGCAAGAAATTTGCAGCATACTTAAGCCCTAGAGTTTTCTATAAAAGAGAAAGAGGCTGACCTAAAGGAGGCATCTTGTACATATTTTAAAATCCTATTCTACACCACTGACACAGTTGAGATAGGAATCAGCGAGAAGATTGAAGGCACATTGATTATTTTCTTTCATTTTCTTTGTTTTTAATTCAGTTCATGTATGAATATTAAATTAGTTCTTAGCATGTCTATGACTATGAGCTAATCTTTTTATTAGGGCTTTTCTTTTGAATCACTAGAAACTCTTATTCATGAATTAATAATAGTTTGATTTCTTCTTCACTTGTTTAAGATTTATTCAATAATTGGTATGAATGCTTGATAGTTAATTGATCACTAATTATCATAATCTATATGATTTCGAATCAAGAATCGAGAGGAGATATTTGGATATGTTGTAGTTGAATAGACATAGGTTAAATTCGCGGACAAAAGTACTCTGATACTTGTGTAGCATTATAGGTTACTGTTCTTAATCCTCCTATGTAGTAAATCCTATCATAGAAATATAGAAGGGTTCTGCACTGGGGTTGAGCGATTATATATTCTAATCGGAATATAAGACAGTCTAGTTAACCGCTATCTTAACGTAGAAAAAGAAGTCATTCTAGTTGCATTAAGGATTGAAGAGAGTGGATAGTCGATGATATTGGAAGTCCTAATTCCTTCATAACTGATAAAACCCAAATAAATTTGTTTACTTCTCGCAATTATTCTAGTAGTTAGATAAAAACCCAATTCAATTATCGTTTGTCAAATAGATAACCTAGAATAGATGTTCGGTAATTAGAAACGAGTCTCTGAGGACGATATTCGGTCTTACCAGACTATATTACTTGTGAACGATATGTACACTTGAGTGAGCATTCGAAATATCGCTAACACATGCCCAAACCTTGAGAAATCGTCTGTAAAAGTGATTAAATAAAGAAAGTCTCACTTAGCTTGATTAAATTCATCTAATGATCTAAGATTGTGGCTCTATTATATTCTTTTTCCAAAGACGATTTTCTGAAGAACACATACAGTAAATTTGTCCGGAGTGAAGTTCTTGTGCGAGAACTTTCACTCAGATAGTTGTATTCTCAAGGCAACCGTCCGTAGAACTACAACACAAGTGGGGAGGAATTTTTGTCTTAGGACACTGCATCAAGCAAACCTCTATCTACACCAAGTTAGTATGAATTTATATACTTGCTGTTTTATTGTTGTTGATTTCAATTGATATTGAAGTACTATTATATTATTGTGGTTATTCATTGAAAGGTCTAGATTGGCGTTAACAATCTAAGACAAAATTCTCAGAAAATTTATTTTCTGATTTGTTGAGTTTGCAAAATTTTCAGAGAATACTATATCCTGATTTGCAATTATGGATCAATCTGGATCATCAATGGTGAAAACCATGTGGAGAAACTCGAGAAATTCAAGGGTTCTGATTTCAAACACTGGCAACAAAAGATGTTGTTCTATTTGACCACTCTTACGTATGACAAATGTCTTGGCTTTGAGGCTCGTGGCGTTCTTAGGAAGGAGAAGGGGAGAATTCTCCCACTGATGCGGAGAGAGCCGAAAGGCTGAAGGCTATTGAGACTTGGTGGAGCCAAGAGTTTCTTTGCAAGAACTACATTCTCAATGCCTTGGATGATACTCTCTATGATATATACTCCACTTTCGGGTCAGCAAGGGAGTTATGGAAGTCATTGGAGAACAAGTACAAAACTGAAGTTGCTTGTTCTAAGAGGTTCATCATCGGAAAGTTTCTCAACTTCAAGATGAGTGATGCAAAGACAGTTGTCAAGCAAGTGGAAGAACTCCAAGTCATTATTCATGAACTAGAGGTTGAAGGCATGGGCCTTAACCAATATTTCCTTATTGGTGTTATTATTGAAAAATTACCTCATTCTTGGAAGAGATTTAAGGTTTATTTGAAGCATCTAACCGAGGAGATGAGTTTTGAGCAACTGATTCTGAAAATTCATGTTGAAGAGGACAACTGGAAAAATGAAATGGCTGATGCTGTTTCATTGGAGCCTAATGCCAACATGGTAGAAGGCAATGCTTCCAAGGCCAAGTTTCAGAAAGGCAAGGGCAAATTTCTTTGGTGCAGTCATCTTTTACAGCGGGAGGAATGCACTAGCCCCACAAAGGACCAATGCATTTAAGAAACCACAACCAGGATTATGTTGGGTGTGTGCAAAACCTGGGCACATGGAAAAAGATTGCCTCCTTCGCAAGAGTCAAGGTGTTGTTGTTGGAGGTTCGAGTAATGTCAACCAAACCAACCGGACTGAAACTAAGAACCAATTTATTGGGGTTGTGGCTGCTCAAGAAAATCTGGTTACAAATTCAACCGATTGGTGGATGGACACGGGTACTACAAGACATGTATGTTCAGAGAAGGACATGTTTTCATCTTACCAAGCCATTAAGGATGGAGAACCACTGTTCGTGGGAAATGCCGCTGCTGTGAAGGTAGAAGGGAAAGGGAAGGTGACTTTGAGGCTCACTTCCGGGAATGATCTAGTGCTCACAAATGTGTTGCATGTGCCTGTAATTTGTAAGAATCTGATTTCTGGGCCTGTTCTTAGCAACAAAGGCTTCAAAATTGTAATAAAATTTGACAAATTTATACTCACAAAAGGTGGAGTGTATGTAGGAATGGGTTACCTCAGTGAGGGGCTCTTCAAACTAAGTATTGTACCTACTCAGGTTGTTGCCATTATTAATGAAAATGTAGGCACTAGCACTGCTTCTATGTATATGGTTGATTCCTCTTCTTTATGGCATTCTCGATTAGGTCATGTTATTATCGTTCCTTACAAAGAATGGTAAAGATATGCATGTTGCCAAAGTGTTCTATGAACAAAATGACTAAATGTGGGGTTTGCATAGAATCAAAATATGTAAGTCCTACTCATAAATCTGTTGTGAAATCAAATGAAGTACTTGGTTTAATTCATAGTGATTTATATGATTACCAAGCAACCTCTCGCGTGGAGGAAAGAATTATTACATATCTTTTATAGATGATTGCATTAAATTTTGCTATGTATATTTAATACATATCAAAGATGAGACTTTGAACATGTTTAAAACATCTGGCGAAGTGGAAAACCAACTTGACAAAATAATTAAGATTCTAAGGTCAGATAGTGGTGGTGAATATCAACCCAATGAGTTCAAAGAATTCTGTTATACTCATGGTATAGTTCATCAAACCACTGCGTCATACACTCCAAAACAAAATAGAGTTGGCGAACGTAAGAATAGAACATTGAAAAATATAATAAATTCTATGTTGATTAGTTCGGGGGCACCCCTCAGTCTATGGGGCGAGGCGGTAATGACTGCAAATATGATATTGAACAAAATTCCTCAAAAGAAAAATGATCAATCTCCTTATGAATTGTGGAAAGAAAGATTGCCTACTTTCAAAAGGATGAAAGTGTGAGGTTGTCTAGCGAAAGTTCAAGTTCTCTTACCAAAGAGAGCTAAACTTGGACAAAAAATGGTGGATTGCATATATATTGGTCATGTCAATAATAGTGCAGCATATAAGTTTTTGGTGTATCATTCCGATGTTGAAGGTATTCACAAAAACACACTTATGAAATCTGCGGAAGCAGAATTTTTTGAGGAGATTTTTCCTTACAAAGACAAGGATAAAAGTGTTCCTAATAATAAGAAGAGGATACCACCTCAAAATGAGTCAAACCAAAATGATGATAATCTTACTTCATCGGTTCAAGAAAATTAGAACGAGGAGAAGTAAACGTGAAAAAGTCGTCAAAGATTTTGAACCAGACTTCATAACCTTTTCCGTTGAAGGAGAACCTCAAACATATATGGCTGCTATGGAATCATATGAAGTACCTTATTGGAAGGAGGCTATCCAAAGTGAGGTAGAGTTCATCGTACAAAATAATACATGGAAATTGGTTGATCTCCCTCTGGGACAAAAACCAATAGGACATAAATGGATTTTCAAACGAAAACTAATGTCTGATGGTACTATAGAAAAATATAAAGCACATATAGCATCCAAGGGTTTAGACAAAGGAAGGTGTAGATTTCTTTGATACTGCTCACGATATCTAGAATTACGTCTATAAGGGCGTTAATGGCTATAAGCGGATTCCTGATTTGGAAATACACGAATGGATGTGAAAAGCGCATTCTTGAATAGTGAACTAGATGAAGAAATTTGCGGAACAACCGAAGGGTTTTGTTGTTAAAGGTCAAAGAAGAAAATGCGTAAATTAATTAAGTCTTTATATGGACTTAAGCAGACTCCAAAGCGATGACATAAAAGTTTGATAATACATTATTCTCAAATGGTTTTCAAATAAATGAATGTGACAAATTTGTCTACATTAAGGAATGTAATAGCACATGTCATTATATGCTTTTATGTGGATGATATGCTGATTATGGGAATAAATAAGGATGTAATTAATCAAACCAAAAAGATGTTGCATGCCGTTTTCGATATGAAAGATATGGAAATAACGGATGTCATTCTTGGTATTAGAATTCAAAGAAATTCTGAGGGTTATATACTAACTCAATCCCATTATGTTGAGAATGTCCTTAGAAAATTTGGACACTATGATGATAAACCGGTTGTTACCCCCTTTGATCCCGCTAGTCACCTTAAGAAGAATGGAGGTGATAGTGTGTCTCAATTGGAGTATACGCAAGTTCTTGGAAGCTTGATGTACATAATGAATTATGCGAGACGGATTTGGCATATCTGATGAAGTCGACTTAGTCGATACTCGCACAATCATGCAAATGATCATTGGGTAGCGCTAATAAGAGCACTACGATATCTAAAGCATCTGATGAACTATGGGCTGCGTTATACAAAATATCCTCCGTATTAAAAGGATATTGTGATGCTAATTGAATTTCCAACCATTGAAAGTAAGTCCATAAATAGGTATGTCTTTACACTTGGTGGGCGTCGGTATCTGGAAATCATCAAAGCAAGCGGTAAATCTGAGATCAACTATGGAGCGAGTTTTAGCCTTAGACAAAGCTTAGAAGAGGCGGAATGGCTAGAAACTTCCTAGAAGGTATTAGTTGTGAACAAAGCTTGTGGTCATTTGCATACATTGTGATAATATGGCTACAGCGAGGGCAAATAATCAAATATCTGATGGCAAGTCAAGACATATAAAGCGGCGTCACAATACAATCTGAAGCTTGCTAAAGAATGATATTATATCCATTGATTATGTAAAGTCAAAGGACAATATAGCGGATCCTTTGACAAAAGACCTTACAAGAGAGCAAGTCGTATTTACAACGAGGAAAATGAGCTTAAAGCCAATACAATGAGTCGTTGGCGGTGAAACCTAACCTATCATAATTGGAGATCTCGTGGTTTAGGTTGATAGGAAAACTAGTGGGTTAGACTGTGAGCATAAAACACACGTATGCTCATTCATATGGTGTCCAAAATGTGTTAATCCGTTGATGTTTTAAGGGATGTATATATGTTATTCTTAATAATGCTCAAAAGTCTCTATAGTGGGATAGTACAGACTATTCTTGTTTGATATTACCGATATGATATTGATGTGGGGTCACATGCAGGGAGGCAGAGATAACTACGTTCTCTGAAATTCTCATGAAGAAGGAGTTGTTCATGGCCAGAAAAACAATTACGTAAGAATTGAAATATGTTGATATGATATGTGTGATACTTGTTGTCTCGATTTACTACAAAACATGAATAGTTCAAGGCACCGTCCACTCTTCACAAGTAGATCAGATAGGTATTCACTGAGCAGTTGAGTCCAAAGACACGATTTAGGGCATGTCATATCGCGTTTGACAGAAATGACGATCAGTTCCTAAGTATCTTATTTTCTATCCACATGTGGGGTATTGTGAGATGTGTGAATAGAAAATATGGGGTATTGTTGGAACTTGTAAAAGAAGAAGAGATAAAGTGATCAAAATAAGCGTTGTGATTTTAGGCGCAGGGCCGCGGCGCCTGAACAGTGGAAAAATCTTGTCGACAGAGCCACGGCGCCAGAACTTCAGAGAGCTCTGCAAATTTTATAGCGCCACGGCGCTCTGAAGCGAAATCGGCGCTAATCAGCAGAAAAATCGATTTGAATCAAAAGTTGTGTCTCTTCTCATGTGTCACAACCTTTGGAGTGGAAAGCTGTCATGGACGAAAATTCATACTATAAAAGCATGTGGATCACTTGTTAGAAAAAACACAATACTCATAACATCACAATCAATCATTAAATTCATCTAATGATCTAATATTGTGGCTCTATTATCTTCTTCTTCCAAAGACGATTTTCTGAAGAACACGTACAGTAAATTCGCCAGGAGTGAAGTTCTTGTGCGAGAAATTTCACTCAGATAGTTGTATCTTCAAGGCAGACGTCCGTAGAACTACAACACAAGTGGAGACGAACTTTTGTCTTAGGACACTGCATCAAGCAGACCTCTATCTACACCAAGTTAGTATGAGTTTATATACTTGATATTTTATTGTTGTTGATTTCAATTGATATTGAAGTACTATTATATTATTGTGGTTATTCATTGAAAGGTCTAGATTGACATTAACAGTAATGTGAAGTTGGTGTTCATGTAGGGGTCATGACTATGTAACGTGACTAATGAATAATATGCTAAATTGCAAATCATGATGTACTTAATTGTGATTAGCAATTTTCTGAATTATACACGCTACACTCTCATGATCAATATATCAATCCTCTCTCACAGTGATTGTTCTTCTGTGGGACACTCATGAACAATCACTTTATGGTAATTGTAACTAGGGGTGTCAGATGGGTCGTTTGGGCTGAAGTTGGGCGGGTCAAGATGAGCTGAATCAATAGATGGGTTAATGTCCAATCCGTCCAAAACTTACATGGGCTAAGATGAACGGGTTCAACTTGCCCAACTTGACTCATTACTTTAACAAATTTCAAATATACATACATGATGTTATTTTATTTTATATGATATTTTATTTTTCCATATCTTTTTTTTTAAAATAAGAAAAATATTTTAATTTTTTTTTTCATTTTTTATAAAATCAAAAAAAATATGAAATAAAAATTTGAGGATGGGGTAGGGCAATGAGGTGGAGGGGGTAGGTATGGGTAGGGCGCGGGGAAGAAAAAAAATTATAAATTGTTTATAAAAGTAAAAAATATATAAAATAGAAATTTGAGAATGAGGTAGGGCGGGGTGGGGGGTAAGAAAAAATATCATATTTTTTTTTATAAAAGTAACAAAAAATATGAAATAGAAATTTGAGGATGGTGTGGGGGTGGAGGGGGATAGGTGGGGTTAGGGCGATAGGGGAACCGGGGAGGTAAAAAAAATTATATTTTTTATAAAAAAAAATATGAAATAGAAATTTGGGGATGGGGGGAGCTAATTTTTTTTTCCATTTTTTTTTTTATTTTATAAAAGTAACAAAAAATATGAAATAGAAATTTGAGGATGTGGTGGGGTGGAGGGGGTAGGTGGGATTAGGGCGGTAGGGGAGGTCAGACAAAATTTCATATTTTTTTATAAAAGTAAAAAAAAATGAAATAGAAATTTGAGGATGGGATAGGGCAATGAGGTGGGGGTGGAGGGGGGTAGGTGTGGGTATGGGAGGTAAGAAAAAAATCATATTTTTTTTATAAATTGTTTATTAAAGTTTAAAAATATATAATAGAAATTTGAGAATAGGGTAGGGGGTAGGTAGTGGTAGGGGTGGTAGGGGTGGGGTGGAGTAGGCAAGGTAGGGGGCAGAGATGTGAGGGTAGTTTAGTGCTTGGGCGGGGATTGGTGTAGGGGAGGGGGTAGAGTGGATGAAAAATGTGGTTGTGGTGCGTTGGTGTATTTTTATTGTTCCTAAATAATAAAGGAATTTTTAAGTAATTATTTATAAATAAAAATCTTAATCTAGAGTGGAGCTCTAATAGTTAAAATTGAGCATTTTTGTGGGTCAAGTTTGGGCGTCATCATTTGGGTTGTTGATTTATGATGGGTCAACTTGGGCTGCAATAACACATCATAAAAATCGCTATTGTCCAAACACATGAAACCTTGAGCGGGTTGAACGGGTCATTTGAGTTTGGACTAATTTTGTCACCCTAATTGTAGGTGTTTACGTCGGGTGCACATGCAAATGTCTCTCGATTTGTAAGTTCTGAAAACTGTAATGGAATTGCTAAGTCAGGAATGCTAGGGATTCTGACAGAGCTTTTTTAGAGATTTACCTCTCTTAGGTTTTCAGTGTGTTTGGAATGGGAAGTAAGCCTCCTATTTATAGTTGAGAATAGGAGTTTTAGGGTTTAGTTGGACCATGCCAGCAAAGCGGTAGGCAAAAATTGATTTGCCAGGCCGCATACACGCCAGCGATCCTCGATAAGAGCACGCGGTCTTGCTGCGTGTTCACAACGCTGCGATCCGTACTATTTTCTGCCAATTTTCTCATTTAATGTCGGTCATCAGCAGAACATTTAGGTATAATCTCCTTCTAATTACATCGTTCAATCGGCGGAACACTTGACTTGGTGTTACCGCCCGGGCCTTTACGTATAAATCGCTAATAACATTAAGATCTTGGAACTCACCAACTGCAGAAAAGCGAACCCGATATGTAAAGTTTAGCTACACAAAATATGTGGTGAACCTATATGTGAGAAGATAAAATCCGCTTCATTCATGACACGCTCAATCAAGCTTAGGATTTGTCAAGTGTACATCCAAATGACTTGATTATTATAGCTCGTCTATATTAGTTGACAACGGGACGTATCACGGACATGTCGATGCGTTAACTAATGACTTAGTCAACCTAATACCGTATGAGTCACGAGTGTTAACTCGAATATAAATTCAAGGAATGAATCCTTTCTTGGCTCGCATACCACGCTTTAATCTACTTAGTAATGCACCCAAAACAAGTCGCGTCTCGACTATAAGGCATTTGAGCTTAGGATGAGATCAAAATACATTACTCGTAAATAAGATGATATTGACCTCGAGTCTAAGGACATTTATCTCAGCGCGCCGATGACATTATAGACATATAACAAAGCGATTACATCGTGAGGCGTACGATACTTAACGGTATCCATTGTGTCCGTCACGAGTTGTCATAACTTCGTAGCAAGTGAGACATACTACATCCGCCCAGGATATGATGCGGACCACGTATCGGCGTATCACGTATCATCGATATCTCGATTTCGATGATCATTAGTCGAGTAATTTAAGAGTTAGGTAATAACATTAATTCTCGCGTCATTAATAAACACATAACCTTTAGGGATGTATTTATAGAATATTATAAACAATCAACTAATAATTCAACAAATGCAAATTGACCATAATATTAATTATCATTAATATAAATATGAATGTGTATAAAGTACATTGTGTCCTAATACAAATTGTCTCTAGAACATACATATACTTTCACTAACATCTACTGGGATAATGAATCACGTGTATCCGAAATTAGATTTAGCATTGTACTTCCGTCCTTTGTCTCTATTTTAGCTTTGTCTTGATCAATATGTTGGTCTTGAGTTCTGGATTTAGCTTCCTTTCATAATGTGTAGCGGTGAAATTCAAATTTAAGACTATTGTGTTATTACTAGAAACACGCTTATTATTTTCCAAAGATTTTTTATGGAATCCGTAATAAATGTACTCGTCGGCAATTTTCCAACGAATTTCTACCAAAAATAGTAGAATACTGACGGTATTATGGCGGGGATGTGGGTGCAGTAAAAAATCATAGATTTCTGGTGTGCCTTCTCTAGTATAATTTAACATGTTATGACAATTCATTAGCATTTATTTTAGGTTATCGATAGATTTTTTAAATTTTGAATCTGAGAGCTCTGACTAAGAATGCGCAAAGATCTCCATATGTCCCATCACACCCTTTGATAGTGACATTTCAAATCATTAACATTGTTAGTTCTCATCATTTTTCGAACATGCTAATCTTTTATCTATCGATGTGATTTTATTGATGTTCTTTGATGGCGTTTCAAATCCGTTAATTTTTAGTATAATCGTAAGGTGATCGGTATTTCTTGGCGATGAATCAGATTCGATCCATATAAGAAATTTCTCAATTTTAAAGTTCAAATTCGTAGTTTTAATTAAGAATGTGTTAAGGATCCTATCCATCTCACCTCATCATTAATAGTGACATTTCAAATCATTAACATCAATTCTCATCATTTTGCATAAAAACATGCTTGTCTTTATCATATTGTCCTAATTTTATTGGATCTTTTTCAATGATTGTTTCATATCTCTTTTTATAATCATCTGGTACGTGTGGTATTCATTAGCGAAACTAATCGACCATTCCACTACCGAGATTTTTACATTCTAAAACTTAAACTTGTGCCCTTTGATAAAGGATGATCGGGATCTCATCTATCTCGTCTCACCCTTGATAGCGACCTTTGGATCATTATCATTAATTCTAATCATTTTGCAAAACAACATGCTAATCTTTTCATATTTTTAATTTTATCGGATGTCTCAAATGATGTTTCAATCCACTTATATATAATACCTCAGTCTAAAATAAGTGTCAGTTCAGCAAAAATAATTTATCCCAAAATAAGTATCATTTTAGAAATTCAAGACAAAACATTGTCGTTATTGATTTCTTAATGGATGTGATTTTTGTAAGGTGACATTTATTTCAGGACGAAGGGAGTATAACATCATATGGGTGTTCAATTTTCATTGACCTGATTAATTTAAATTCCTTACCTAGTTACTATAGATTTTCATTTTCAAAACTCGAACTCTTAACCTCCGGTCAGGATCCCATCCATCCCACCTCACCCTTGATAACGACATTTCAAATCATTAACATTAATTCTCATCATTATGCGTAACGACATGCTAATTTTTTCCGTGTCGTTCTAGTTTGTATCGAGTGTCTTCAAATGACATTTCAAATATTTTTTTTTGGGTATAATTATCTGGTGTTCGATTTTCATTAGCGAATAATTCAGATTCATTAATATCAACTAGATATTTTTATATTTACTAAAGTTCAAATTCGTGACATAAAATTAAGGATAATCAAAACTTATCCATCCCACCACATTCCTTCAGATTGACGCTTCACATCATGAACATATTTTGCACAGTTTGCGGTGAGAACATCCACACGGCTAACATTGATAGGCTTTAATGATTGGTGGAAGTTTGTGACCTTAATAATCTCGGGACACACGCATGTTTAGATTTTGTCTTAAGGAAAGAATCTATTAAGTAACGTTATTGTCACTACTCTCTTATGTCATACATATGATTTATCAACAGTACGAGGGCAGCTGTTGTTACTATAACTATATATGCCAATATCATCACCAATCTATGTGTCCATCCCCATCCTGATCTTGTCTTTTGAAAAAATTGCAACACTAACGTAAGCTTCCAGCCTTTTGCATATCATTTATCAACTATATATGCATCAATAGTGTGTGGAATGTTCAAATTGAGAGTAGCCAAATCGAGTTGATGGGGCTGTAGTTTTGTAATGTTTCACTTTGGTGATCATTGCAAAAGTTTAGTTACCAAAAAAATATGTTCAAATTAAGTATTTAAACACATGAAAAATAATTTTCATTAGATATTTCTTACTCATATTCTGATTTTTTATGTGTATTCATAAGCATCTATTACGTAGGTAAGTAAATGACATAAAATTTGCATTCTCCTTTAATTATAAATATCAATATAAATAGGAATATGCATGACTAGAAGTTTTACGATTTATTTAGGTTATAACAATAATATATTCAGTGTAATTCCACAAGTGGGGTCTGGGAAGGGTATATAGGCTGTACACAAATCTTATCTCTATCTTAGAAGGTAGAGATGTTCTTTCCGATAGACTTATTGAGGTTAATGCTGTCACGCCCTTTTTTCGACCGCGACATTATTTTTAGTGAACCCTGCTTAAATAAAAATGTTAGAAAATAAAATAAAAATAAAAGTTAAAAAAAAGTTGCCAAAATACTAAAAGGTTGCTAAAAGGCTAAAGTAAAAGGTGCTAAGTGCTAAAGGGGTAAAATGCTAAAAGTGCTAAAAGGGTTGCAAAGGGTTCGCGGAGTCGCCACCTAATTATTTTAGGTGAATTAGGACACCTAAATGCTAACTAGGTTAAAGTCAACACTAACTCCATTTTTTATGGTCTGCAAAACTAGTGTGAGATTCTGAGTAAGGGTTCTTTATTAATCTAGAGGAAAGGGGTTAGGCACCTCAAGATCAGCTAACTTGCGGTTATCTAAACCTAGGTTGATTATTATGTTAGAGAAGATCGTATTCTAAAAGATGTTGTAAGTGTTTCATAAAGAATACATTTAATAAAAGATTTATGAGACTCTTTGCCGTAAAAATATCAAGTAAGTATTATTTATAAAATAAATGATGCAAAATTGATGTATTTACTAAAGATATGCATTTCATTTGCAAAAATCGATTTTTGATTAACACAGGTATGATATGATGTGAAATAGGTTATTTTTTGCAATTGATAATAAGAAGATAATTTTATTATGAAAGTAAATTATAATGTCCTTAAGTGGGTTATGAGAAAATCCATTTCTTTTGTTAATTTCATGATTAGATATGAAATTGTTTGGCAAAAAATTTCAGATATGCATGACAAACCTAAAAGGCAAGAAAGTTAGAAGTGTATTTCTAAATTTAAATTACCTTCCCACCTTATATGTTTAAAGACTAGTTGCTCTAGATTTCCTATTAATTACAAAGTTAGCTAATTAAATTTCAACAAATAAACAAACAAGTATATATAAGACATTTAAGAGGCCAAAAGGATGCTTTGAGGGGGATGACAGTGTCGTCTCGTCTCCTTTTTGTTTGGAAATTCTGAGGCGGAATGCGGTCGACACAGATGCGGGCACTCATGCGGTGTGGCTCGTGAAGAGTCTCACAATGAGATTCTTCGTTATACTCGGACGGCAGAAGCGGCGTATCAAGTCGTCGATCCTTTCGGAGTCTGATTCTTCGATTTTTGAATGTTCTTGCGATTCTGGGTGGGTTCTTTTCTGTGAAATCCCTGCGATGCCTATACATTCTAAAGTTTTTATCCTATGCTCTTATACTGTGTAAACTCAGGAATCTTTTTAGTCGTTACTGCCACTTGCGTGTGTAAGCAGGTTCATTTATATAAATCTCGACCTTAGGTTTTAATTATGGCGGTTTGGTAACACGATTTTAGGAGTCTTGATTTAGACGATTCGTTCTCCTTCTTTTGGTATGATTTTGGGTATATTTAGGGCTGATATTAGTGCGATTAAAAACTTCTTATGGTAAGTTTTGATTTGGGTAGATTTATTTCTGATTCTGGAGAGCTTTCGAATGATTATAGCATGATTTCGGGGTGAGATTTGGGATGATAGTTTATGGTAATCTTTTGAATGATTTTCTGGGATTGTAAGATGTGTATGTAAAAGGGAAATGAGGTGGCGGAGTGTAGATTCGCCGGAATGTGGGATGAGGAGATGAAGGATTGTCGGATTTCAGTGGAAATCGGCCCAGCGATGGGGTGTCGGCTAGGGATGAAGGAGGTTTTTTTTAGGTTTGCGTTTTTTTTTGTGAAGGATGTTGGACGATGGGAAGGGAAATAAGGGTTGGGGGTGAGTTGGGTCGGGTCAGTGAGTTTTGGGCTACGGGTAGTGGGCTGGTCGAATTTAGGGTGGGCTGATGGTATTAGGTATTAGTTATTTAATTTGGGTAGTGTGTTATTAGTTTTAGGTGTATTATTTAATTAGTGGTAAATTAAATTATTTAAATACAACCCTAGGTGTTTTTATTAGTTTTAGCTTGGATTTTTATTATTACAATAATAAATGCGGGCGTGCTATTTAATTAGTGCTTAATATTTTACAATGTGATGTCGTTATTAAAATCTTATTTATTATGCGTATTTTGCGATGTTAAATTAGAATTGAATGGGGTTTAGATTATTATTAAATTATTTAAATGCTAAATGCATATATGATATTTAAGGATTGCTTAATGCTTTTATAAATGTGGCGCTATTATTAAAATGCATGTATTAGATTAATTTAAATTACAAATAATATTAATGAAATTATTTGTTATTAAAATGACGAATGCGGACGTGAGACTCAAAGTGTGTTTAATACTCTACGTAAGATGCGGTGCCATTATTATATCACTTATTTATGCATGTATTAATATTTTATTGCTGCATTTTATTATTATAAAATTGCTGATATTATTTTAAAAAATTAGTGTAATTTTATAGTTAAAGACTGGACGAGAGGGTCAAAATTGGGTGTCAACAACTTGTCCCTCTTTGTGTGGAGATGATAGAAGAGTGTTCAGACAAAGACGTTGACTTACAACCAATTTTGTCTCGATCCTCAGAATTAAAAATGTTGGACAATTCAGACAAAGTGCGAAATTCAAAATTTGTCTCGATGTCGAGTTATGGCGACCTTTGGGCTACCATAGTCAAACACCAAAGCGGTAGCGCGGACTCAAAATCTGTCGATGTCGAGTTATGGCGACCTTTGAGTGCCGTGGTCAAAACACCAAGGCGGGCTAATGCGGACTCAAAATTTGTCGATGTCGAGTTATGGCGACCTTTGAGCTACCATCAGTCAAACACGAAGCGGGCTAGCGGACTCAAAATTTGTCGATTGTCGAGTTATGGCGACATTGGGCTCTAGTGATCAAATACCAAAGCGGGCTAATGCGATTCAAGATTTGTCGATGTCGAGTTATGGCGACCTTTGGGTTGGTGTGATGTAAAAATAAAAATAAAGCGGCGAACTTAGGGGTGTCTGGTATTGACTTATGAAAATGTTGGGCTTATTTGTGATGTGGAATGAGTGGATGGCGCTCGAGGCGCTTACGCCATTTCTTTGGGAAGGTCGGCCTCGACAAATTGTCGGTTATTTGTAAGAAAATCCACGGTGTGCTCCTCTGCGTACTAAGACTTAAGCAAGCGGTTAGTGCATAAGCTTCACGACAAAATGATGGCGCATAATTTTTAAGCAATGTAGCGTGTGAGTAGAAAATGTTATCTGTAAAAATGTGATGCTTGTTGTGTTGATGTGATCTTTGCAATTCTTTGTGAATTTAAATCGTCCTTGCGGGCGCATTGCGATTATTGATATCGTCGTCGTGAAGCGAAATGTTGATGGCGTCGTTGCATGGGCGTAATCGCGATGGCGTCGTTGCACGGGCGTAATCGCGATGATGTCGTTGCACGGGCGTGTTCTGCGATGTCGTTGCACGGGCGTGTAATGCGTGGCGTCGTTATGCGGGCGTGTAATCGCGATGGCGTCGTTGCTTGGGCGTATCACGATGGCGTCGTTGCTTGGACCGCAATCGCGATGGCGTCGTTGCCTGGACGTATAATGCTGATGACGTCGTTGCCTGAACGTGTTGTTGTTGACGTCGTTGCTTGGACGTGTTGTCGATGACATCGTTGCGTGGACGTAATGCTGATGACGTCGTTGCACGGGCGTATAATCGCGATGGCGTCGTTGCTGGGCGTGTTGCGTGGCGTCATTGCACGGGCGTGTTGTTGATGACGTCGTTGCGTGGATGTAATCGCGATGGCGTCGTTCTTCTTGGCGTCGTTGCACGAGCGTAGTCGCGATAACGTCGTTGCACGAGCGAGTTCTTCTTTGTTCCTGTGTCATAAATGTTCTTGCAAGCTAAAGCTGAGTAATAATTAGTGCAGAACTGTTTAAACGACATGATGAATATATGAAAAGATGTTATTCTATGAGTAGAGATGTCGTCCCTGTACGATGTGTGGGATGCTGCGAATGCTGGGATGTTGTCCTTGGGCGGGCGTGCTAAATGCTGCAACTGCTGAGATGTTAATGTAATGCGCTTTGTGGACCGTGCGTTTGTGCACCGCATGGATTGCAATTTAACTTTATGCCCGAGCTGATGTGCTAGACTTCGTTGTGGATTTTGAACTTTGATTGTTGATCGTCGATGTCCCTTTCTGCTTCTGCTGCATTCTTTCTGCATTCTTTCTGCTTCTGCTAATATGAATAAACCTGCGCTCAAAGAAAATTTGCGAGTTTTTTTTGGGGGGGGGGGGTCGGTTCGGATTGACTTTGCGGCCTTGATACTTTACGTCGTGCGGCAGTTTGTTTGGACTGTAACCTGTATGCGATCTCGTTGAGATGTTTGGTAGCGAGAGTTTTGACGTAGCGTCCCAAAGGTATTTTTTCAAAACGAAACATTTTCATGAGGTATGCACAAAACATCTTTTAGAAATAAACATTTATATGACATGCGTATAAAGTGTAAAAGCCTTGTCGAATTTGCCGAATATGACACGTATTCTGACCAAACGAACATCTTTTGGAGTCCTTGTTATGATCTCTTCATGGTGCGTTTCCCAAAATTGTCCCAGTTTCGTTATGCGGGCACGTGGGCAAGACTTAACTCTGGCGGGAAATGCTCATATCTCTTTTAGAATAACCAAACACGTTCTGTTGTACGCAGGCCAATGGGAAGATTCCTAACGGTGTGACCAAAGCCGATTTAGGCCGCCTACGTATCCCATGAGGGAATCAGGTCATGACGTAGTTCATTACAAGCGGGATTGGGTAAAATTTCTAAAGGTGAGACCGAAGCCGAAATAGCCGTCTGCGTATCCGCCAAGGGAATCAGGTCAAACGTAGTTCCATTCTATTACTGATAAAAGGTAAAATATTAAACTTAACTATTTAGGACTCGGAGGGCGAGGCGAGCCGCGAGTCCACTTCTTGCTCTGTGTCTTGATGGTGAATCTTGATGGATCGTCCACTGCGGCCTGACTAGGCGAATGACTTATTGATGGTTAAACTATCTCGTGAGGAGAACCTCATTTCTCTGGCGGTTGTTCGATGATTCAACTTTCTTCCGCACTTTTTGGCGTAATAGTCCACTTCGGTTTATTCTCTTCATCTTTAGCTATCATGTTCACATGGGCATCTTCATGTCGGAAGAAGGTTATTGTTTGCATTGAGGGGAGCATCTTTCAGCTGAATGACTCCCTCTTTGATTAACTCTTCTATTATGTCCTTGAGTGTATAGCAATTTTTGATGTCGTGTCCCTCGGCACCGGAGTGGTATGCGCAATATTTAGTTTTATCGTGCCCTCGGAAAGTAGGCCTGGGGGTATTTCTGGGAATTGGTTGGAGTATTCCTGCGGCTTTCAGCTTCTCATACACTTGGGCTATGGGTTCGGCTAAAGGTGTATAGGTTTTGGTTGGTTTTCTTTTGGCATCTATGCGGGTTTTGGGTCCGTTTGGTGTTCGGGACTGTGGTGAGTATTTTGGATATGCTGGTTGGGTATGGTAAACAGGATATGGGGTTTAGCGCAGTGCTGATAATACAACTGTGGGTTTTGAGTGTTTTGGTTATAGTAAGAAGGTGGTGAGCTTTGATCTGACTGTTGGAAGTTATTACGGCTATGTTCTGAATGACCATGTGAGAGGGTGATCGTCTCTTCTCTATGTGAGGTACCTCATGGAATCGTGCATTTCTCTGCTAGTTGCTTGTAGAAATTTGTCAAGTTTGTAATCTTTGCTGTCTTAATGCCTTCTTCCGCGAAGTCGCACGTTCTTACGACCAAACTTAAGCCCGATTACATTGATCATCCTTTCATGTCGTCGCGTCTTTTACTTGCCGCGAGCAAGGTGGTCGTTTCGCTCTGCCGTTAGAGGTTGGACCTTTCTTCTTACGACCGCCACTCGGGCGTATTCCCTGAAAGTATCTGTGGGTTTCTTTTCAAGTTTCATAAGATAAAATCTATCCGGTACAGTGTCAGTGTTGAATCTGAATCTATCCATGAAATCTTGTGCCATGACATTCCAACCGTCCCATTTTCGAGGGTCTTGGCATGTGTACCAGTCCAGCGCCTCGCCGGTTAGACTCACGATGAATAGTTTCATGATGATTGCTTGACTTTTGATGCGCGGTAAGATCGCTGCTAAGCGCAAGTGCGTTATCGTGACAAATAGTATAGTCTTGATAAGACCGAATATCGTCGCCGAGGATTAGGGTTCAATTACCGACTATCTATTTTTGGTATCTATTTGGTAAATTGATATTTAGATTTGTTGTTTATAACTAAGGATTATAAAAGCTATTTAACTAAAGGGTTTACTTGGTGATGATGAGAATAGGGCTTTCCGTCTCACCATTTATCGACATGCTACTTATTAATGCAATAACATGATCTTCTTCTTTTGGAGAAAGCGGGTTCACTAAATCGTTTTATACTCCGTTAAGTTATATAAACACTCGACCCGATGTGCACCTTACACCTTTGGTGATAAGGATAACTCTATAGGAGGATTAAGAACAAGAACCTAGTTAAGCATCGCCTGATGCAAAATTAGGGTTTTTAAGCCTCTGCGTTAACGCTACGTAAATAATTGAGGTATTTTCATCCCCGATCCGAGAATGTCTACCCAACTTACGACGTATTCACAATCCCACTTTGAATCGATTAGAAATCATATAGTGATAATTAGTTGTCGATTAATTACGAGAATTCAACTCAAATATTGGATAGATCTCAGCAAGAAGAAGAATAACCATAGCGTGCATTAAATCATAACATAAGTTTCTAGAGATTCAACATGGAAAGCCACATAGAGAATTAGTTCTAGCCATTGACATGACAGAACTAATCTCATGTTCATCATACAAAGCGAAATAAAGAAAAGAAAAGGAATAGAATTTACTAAACTATGGTCTCGATCTCAGCAAGAAGCCTTGTGTTGTGCAAGAAGGAACCCTTAAAAGCGCCTAGGGTTCTCCTTTTATAAGTGAAAACCGCCTCGACTTTTCCTGCGGGCTGGCCCAATCCGTCTGAAACCTAATTTTCAGCGTCGGCGCGGCCCTGCGACAGCGCGCGATCTGGAACCGCAATCCGTCGGGTGATTTGGCGCCGCGGCCGATTCGATGTCACGAGCGCGCGTACTGCAACTGTAACACCGGGTGTTTAGCGCGCGGCCTGCTTTTAGCGCGCGGCGTGGTCTTCTGCGACCTCTGCGGATAGTGGCGCGCGCCACACATTGCGGGGAGGCGCGCGGCCAATGCAGGTTCGACCTCGTTCGCCACTTTCTCTGTTTTTAGCTCTGGACTCCTCTTTTGCCCTCTTTTAGCTCCTTTTCCGTCATTTGGCCATTTTAACCACTTTGACTCAAAAGAAAGGAAAACTATCCTATCGACACTTATATGTGCAAAGCGGGACAAAAGACTAACTAAAAGCGACTCAAAGGTTTATATAAAATACAGATCAAATACCCTCAAACTTAACATTTTCTGCCTCGAGCAAAGATAGAAAGAAAGAAAGAAATAAAAGACTCAAGAAGCGGAAATAAAAGACTACATGTCATTGATTACTTTTCTTTGCATTAGTGTTAACTAGAAAAACATGAAGGTTAGCAAAATAATATGCGAGGAACATATAGCGTGACATTTAAACACATTAGGCTAGATATTTATAAACTCATATTCATCATGCTTTAATGGAAGTCAATATACTAAATCATGCATATAAATTCAAAAATCCTATGGCATGCTTACTTGCTATTCTCCACTAATCCTGGATATGCATAGAAGAGATCTTCAGGACTTTAAGGGTTGTAATGTAGGCTTAAGTAGGGGTTGGTAAAAATAGGCATTTAGGCTCATTTTTTTGTATCATAAGCTCTTTAGCTTTTCAGTATTTCCCTTTTCTTTTTGTTCTTTTTTTTCATTTCGATTCTATCTTTCCCCTCTTTTGTTTTGGGAGAGTGAAGTATATAATAATGACAAGCACCCCAAACTTAGGCTTTTGTCTATTTCTTATTACTTTTGTATTGGGGTGCAACAGACTTATTCACTCTTTTTGTCTCTTTTTTAACACATTTTATTCCACTACTTCACATTTTTACTTATGGCACAATTTGTGGGAATATAGGGTGTCAAAGAAGAAGTTTCTATTTTTGGCTCAATGGGGTTGACTAGGGATATATTTAAAGTCCGGGATAGAAAAGAATGGTAAGAATTGGCTATCAAAGAAATGCACAGTCATCTCACTAACATGCATATCTAACTATTTTGCCTCGAATAGCAAGCAATAATAACACGTAAGTATTTATCATTTAGCATGCATGCTTTCAAGCGAAAGCTCGAATAGGCCAGTTTTGTGAGTTTTGGCATATCTAACAGGTGTTTAGATAGTTGCTTCAATTAGTTACATTATTCCATCTTACTTCACTAGGTGTTTCTAGCGACTCTGACATACATGATCTTTGTGAGACAATTATGACTCAAAGGAAAAAATTTTGGTGACTCAAAATAAACATGAAACAATCAAAAGACTTAAATAAAACATATCATGACCTGAATAAAACACGACACAAATAAAACACCGAACTTAAATCACACATTGTCCCCGATGTGTGTAGACTCAAAGACAATAAAAGAAATAAGACACTTACGAATTTGGCTAAAGCGGTGGTGGTGGCGGTGGATAATGCATCGACCGTTGGTTGAGCAGGGAACTGACTCGTCATCTTGCTGGTGCGGTGTTCTTTGCTCTGCCTCACTTCTTGTTGCCGCATCGCAACTCCTGTTGTCCTGTCTCAACTCATTTTGTCCTTGTAACAATGTGCGAAATGTTGCGTCATCATTCTGCAGTTGGAGCACTTGCTCCATCGTGGCATTGGAGGTTACTGTACGTGGTTGGCGGTGGCTGGAGTCACGCCTCATGTGAGCCCATTTGAGCTCGTCTTCGTCCATGGCGGTCTCTGCTGCTGCTGCTTCTTTGCTTTGGTTGTACTCTCCGTCAGCTCTTTGGGGGCTTGGAGTGCAGGAAAGAGTGCACTATCACGGGACAAGCGGTTGGTTTCTCTCATGAGTGTCGATTGGGTAGTTTTGGGACCGCTCGTATGGCGAGGCGGTAATAAGTGAGCCGTGTCCCGATCCACTGTTGTCACCAACTGCTGATTTATTCAATGCTCTGCACTATTTCTTTCCCCGTCAATCGTCATTCCTGCGTAATTCCATATATCAGTTTAATCCTATCCTCTGGCACTCTGGTGAAGTGCGTGGATGGAATCATGCGGGCGCTGACGAAATATAGCCAACCTTTGGCTACTTTGTTGAATTGGCACACAGTGCTCTTGATCCATTTCTTCCAATATCAAAAACAGCTCCCTGGTAGTTCACGGTGTATGCTGCGGCATTCGGTCGATGCGATCGGTCTTCTGAACCGTGTTCTAAAGTGATTCAATCAACTTCTTTCTTGACATCAACCGTCTTGATTGTGCATTTACATTCTCTGCATCACGAACACATAAACTCCCTAACAAGCATCCGCTTTCCGCTTCTCAGGAAAGTTGGCATAAAATTCACGCACCGTTGTTGTGTTCCTTTGGTGCTATCTTCTCGGTTCTGAATCTCTTCCACCCCCTTAACTCGATCATGCCGGATGGGCTCATAAACATCTTCCTCCCGTATGACTCCTCTGGTAGTCCATTCCCTTACGGTATTATGGAGTGCAGTATCGAGCTTTTGTATCTTTGGAAGGCTTAGTAGCTCACAAACCTAGTATTATCGTAATGTGGGGTTGGGGTGGATGTGGAGCCTCTTCTCTTCCAGTGGCCGTGGTTTAAAATAGTTTGGAGCTTTCAATTTAGTGGCACAATGTTTCTTACACAATCAGCAACTAGCGGCCGAACCTGGCCTTTGACTTTTCTACCCGATACCCGTACTCGCTTTTCTACTCTTTTCTCCGGACTTCACAATCGACTTTTGTACCCGACTACTTGACTACAATACTCATTCAAACTACTACCTCCACGTGACTTGATAAAGGATTGAAACGAGAAAAAAGATTACCTTTTACGAGAAGATTCAAGTACTCTTGTTTGATTGGTGGTTTGAGGCTATGGAATGAAGCTTTGTTATTTGAGATAACTAAGGGTTTTAGTAATTTAAGAGTTTTGATTGTGGTTGGGTTGGATTTATGGAGGATTTGTGGGCAAATTTTGGATTTTAGTGGGTTTTGGAAATGAAGGGTTAGGTTTTGAAATTGGATTTGGGAAAATCTGATTTAGGCGTTTTAAGTTACGGATTCCCAGCCGCGGCCCACGCTTTTAGCGCGCGGCTGATCTCTAGCGCTCGCCCGGGACTTTTCTGCGCGACCACATTCTGACGCGCGGCTAAACTGGTAAATTTTGGAATTCTGCATGGCCTGCTCACGGCGCGGCGCACCAGCTCTGCGCTGTTTAGTTCTTTTAGCGCCGTACGCTCACCAGGCGTGCGGCTACCGTTTTACAAAATCACGGCTTTCGTTGACTTTTAAATCTTTCGGTTTGTTTGCTGTACATCAATAACACAAACAAGACCCAGGCAAGTGAGGCTGTTCTTAGACAAAATAAAATAAACTAAAGACATAAATTAAAATAACATAATTAAAAACATTGGGTTGCCTCCCAAGCGATGTCTTTAACGTCTTTTAGCGGACGCAAGTTCTTAGCCTTAATAACCACAGGGTGGATTAAGCCCCGACGATCCATTTCCTCGCGTTTGGCGTTTTCTTTTTCTTTTCTTCTTAGCATTATCGGTAAGAGGTAGTTAGAATACTTACCTCGCTTTAGTGGCATTCGACCAAACCATGCACCTTTCTTGGGCTCATCGCTCTTTGGTTGACTTATCTTGGCTCGCGTGGGGTTTGATGGTCTTGATTGCAAAGCACCCACTCATTGTTGGTGGCTCGATGGCGTGTTTAAAACTTTAAACACCATTTCTTCATTCTCCGCGCAATGTTAACTCTCGTCTTTCGACATCAATCAGCGCTCTCCCGTTGCTAGGAATGGCCTCCCGATATGATAGGGATTTCGCGCCTTCTTCCGTATCAAGAATGAGGAAGTCTGCGGGAAAGAAGAATTTTCCTACTTTCACAATCACGTCCTCGATCTTGCCTCTTGGATGAACCAGCATCTGTCGGCGATTGCGGGCTTCTTGTGGTTGGTTTGGCCTCATGACTCCGATCTTTTAAATCTTGATAAGGCGTGAGATTTATACTTGCCTAAATCACGTAGAGCTCTGTTGCAAGTTACTCACGCCCTTGTGCAATGTAGTGTAAAGCTCACTGGATCTTTTAGTTTTGGTGGCAACTTAACCTGCGAATATCACTACACTCTTACATTAGTGCTACTATCTCATATTCTGCTTGACTTCTTTTTCCCCAGATCTCCTTCGTAAACTTGAAATAGGAGGGCATACGCTCTAATGTCTTATGAAAGGTATGTTGATATCACGACTTCATAAATGTCTCCAAAAATTTGGAGAATTGTTTATCAACCACCTTTATTTGTAGTCTCTGGGAAAAGGGATCTTCTGTATACTCGTTCTCTGGAGTTTTCTACTCTGGTGGGCTCGATCACCTTCTCTTTTTCTAACTCTGCCTTTTTCTCGACTCTTGCTGCGGTGGCTCTTTGCTCCAATTTTCTTGCTTCTCGATTACCTTTGCTGGCATTGCTCCTTGGATTTACCTCTGTGTTGCTTGGCAATGTCCTGTGGCTTTCTTTGTTTGCTGTTTGCTAGTGACCAGAGTTTCAAGTTCTGAATGAGGATCTAACACATCATGAGCTGAGTGCAGGCTTTGTGAGTGTTGTCCTGGCGCTTTCGCTCGTCGGCTTTTCTTGATGAGCCGGTGCATTGAGCTGTTGAGGTGTGGGGCTTGAATGAAGAAGCTGCTGATTACTGCTGCTGGCCCTGTGTGGATTCTGCGCCTGTATTGATTACATTGCCCTTGGTATTGGATTCTGCTGGTTACGGTGCTTTTCTGCGCCCCAGTCTCCTCTCCATGAGAAATTTGGGTGGTTCCTCCACTGGATTATAAGTGTTGGAGTAGGGGTTGTTACATTGCCTCGATAATTACCTATGGCACGACACTCTGCTGCTCCATTGGTATATTGTTGGGATCGGTGAAGGACACACATCAAATGTATGTGGGCGCGTATTTCCTGATTTTAGGCATCTGCGCGCATTTCACGACCTTGTATGTTGTTGCTGTTGTTTAGCTAAAAGGGCCACTTGGGCATTCAAAGCGACAATAGCATCTATTTCGTGGACTCCATTTGTTCTTCTCCCAACATCGACCTCTGTACGTGACATGGTTGTTGGTGGCCATATCTTCTAATAGCTCGTGGCGTCGTGGGCATTTTCCTCATGAATGCTCCACTGTTCTTTGCATCTATAATGGATTACGGTTGTCTTTGCTCGGCCCGTTGTAGAAGAGTTCCTGACTCAATGCAATGGTGTGGGCACTTTCTCTGTAGATCTTTGAACCTTTCCCAAGCTTCGTATAAGGACTCTCCGTGCGCTTGGTAGAAGTTGTTCAACTCACTCTCGGTTTCTTTGCTTTACATGGGGAAAGAACTTGGCTAGGAATTTACGTGCCATTTCTTGCCATGTAAAAAATGAATCGTGGCGGGAATTAAACCATACTTTTGCTCTATCCACTGGTGAGAAGGAAAAAACCTCAATCGGCGGCATCGTGATGCTGCAGTTATATCACGAAAGTTGCACATAACTCGAAATTAGCTATGTGCATATGTGGATCCTCAGATGGCGATCCTCCGAATTGCAACGTGTCTTTGTACCGTACTCGAATCGCCGATTTTATCTCGAAGTTGTTGGCTCTGTGCGAGGAGCCTAATGCATGTCGTGCTCCATTCACTCTTGGCGACATAGTCCCAAACTCGCTTTACGGATGGATTTGGACTCTCTCCTCCCGTCCGTTGGTACTTGCGAGGCATTCACAGGTTATGTTGATTTTCACTAACCGCTTCTCATCGTGTTATTGTTTTGAGCAGTCCATTTCTATCAAAGTTGCAATCCATTGATTCTTTACATTACGTTTGCGAGGTTTTCTCAATCTCTGGATTGAAGGAACAAGAGTCTGCTCCTCTTCTCCTTCGCATGGCGATTTCTGAAATAGATCAAAACAAACAACGATCACGGTACCTCGAATTTTCCAAAAATAATAAAAAAAACGTAAAAATTAAAAATTAAAATTAAAATTAAAAACCAAATTAGAAATTAAAAATAGACAAATTTGATATTGAACTATGCCTAATCCCAAACGCGGCGCCAAAAACTTGATGCGCGGTAAGATCGCTGCTTTAAGCGCAAGTGCGTTATCGTGACAAGTAGTATAGTCTTGATAAGGCCGAATATCGTCCTCGAGGATTAGGGTTCAATTACGACTATCTATTTTTGGTATCTATTTGGTAAATTGATATTTAGATTTGTTGTTTATAACTAAGGATTATAAAGTTATTTAACTAAAAGGGTTTACTTGATGATAGTGATGATGAGAATAGGGCTTCCACGTCTCACCATATCGACATGCTACTTATTAATGCAATAACTTATGGTCTTCTTTTGGAGAAAGCGGGTTCACTAAATCGTTTTATACTCCGTTAGAGTTATATAAACACTCGACCCGATGTGCGCCTTACCTTTCGGTGATAAGGATAACTACATAGGAGGATTAAGAACAAGAACATAGTTAGCAATCGCGCCTGATGCGCAAAATTAGGGTTTTAAGCCTCTGCGTTAGCTACGTAAATAATTGAGGTATTTTCATCCCCGATCGAGAATGTCTACCCAACTTACGGCGTATTCACAATCCCCCTTTGAATCGATTAGAAATCATATAGTGATAATTAGTTGTCGATTAATTACGAATTCAACTCAAATATTGGATAGATCTCGACAAGAAGAAGAATAACCATAAGCGTGCATTAAATCATAACATAAGTTTCTAGAGATTGACATGGAAAGCCATAGAGGAATTGGTTCCTAGTCATTGGCGGGACAGAACTAATCCCGTATTCATCATACAAAAAGCTGAAATAAAGAAAAGAAAAGGAAAAGAATTTACTAAACTATGGTCTCGATCTCGAGCAAGAAGCCTTGTGTTGTGCAGAAGGAACCCTTAAAAGCGCCTAGGGTTCTCCTTTTATAAGTGAAAACCGCCTCGACTTTTCCCTGCGGGCTGGCCCAAAATCCGTCTGGAAACCCTAATTTTCAGCGTCGGCGCGCGACACGCATCTGACGTCGCGGCGCGGAACCTGCAATCCGTCGGGTGATTTGGCGCGCGGCCCGATTCGATGCGAGGCGCGCGGCCTGCGGCTCTGTAACACCGGGTGTTTAGCGCGCGGCCTGGCTTTAGCGCCGCGGCCGAGTCTTCTGCGACCTCTGCGGATAGTGGCGCGCGACCACACAGCTGCGGGGCGTCGCGTGGCGATGCAGGTTTCAGCCTCGTTCGCCACTTTTTCTGTTTTTAGCTCTGGACTCTCCTCTTTTGCCCTCTTTTAGCTCCTTTTCCGCCATTTGGCCATTTTAACCACTTTGACTCAAAAGAAAGAAAACTATCCTGTCGACACTTATATGTGCAAGCGGGACAAAAGACTAACTAAAGCGACTCAAAGGTGTATATAAAATACACCGATCACTTTTCCCAACTCCAATCAATTTATCGCAATATGACCTTAGATGAGCTCGAGGATTCCCCTTTCCATCGAACATGTCAAATTTGGTCACCTTGTACCCCACAGGTAATTCGACGTCGGGGTGCATACATAAGTTTTCATATTCTAAACCATCCTCCCCCTTGTTCATCTGAATGCTTTTGAATGCCTCTTTCATTTCAATTTCTTTTGCCACATTTTCATCAGCTCTAGCTCGAGTCTGCCGCTCCACTTCCTTGTATTGATCTGTCTCTTGAGAGGATGCAATGCATAATAAATGGTTGGCTTTCGGTCGGATGTGCTAATGCCCCATATTGTTTGTTAGGACTAGTGATGCGTGTAAATGCACTTTCGTATTGGGTGGCTTGACAATTTGGGTGAGTGGGGAGATATAAGTAGGTGGAGGTTGAAATGTGTATGTAATAAGCAGATCATTTGGAGTCGGTTTGCAAATTGGCCAGGCGAGTGACATTTTGGTGTGGTGGTATATTCTGATCTTTGCGGGGTTTTGTGGAAATGGAGGCTCGAGGGCTTGTGATCGATTGCATTTGTCCTTTGCTCGGGAGTGGTGCATTCAAGCTAATAAACGAGTTTGTGATATTTGAACCTTTCTATTTAGCTTGCATGATTTCCATTTGATCTGATAATTTGGCGAGTGTTGGTCATTGGTGTTTCTCCTTTCTAACACCTCTGCATCCTCTGAGAGCGAGGGCGAGTCTAATTTGTTTAGTTACGGTGCCTCTGAATTAGTCATTTATTGGATGATTGTGCTACTACCAGTCGACGTGAATCAACCTTTTGGGGATAAGCTAAGCAAAATAACCATCTAACAAATGAAGCAAACCAAGTTAGTATAATATGCAAAGAGTTGTAGGCAATATATAATAATAAGCAAATTGCAAATCAATCGCGTGCTCTAACATGTTTGGGACCTCTTTTATGCCAGAGGGAGGCCTAAACGTCACATATGCGAGGTTATGATAGATTTGCCCAAGCCGTCCAACTGTAATGCTTTTGTTGGAAATGGCGACCAAATGACGGTGCATTTTTTTCAATTTCGGCACGTCATGATTAGGTTTGGATTTGTCTATCATCGTCACGCTACACATAATATGCTGGTTGGTCGTTGGGTTGAGAAACCCGTCGACAAGTTTGGTGTTTTTCCTAATTGTGGTGTCGATACCAAGGACCGACCCACCTAAGGTAAATGCATGCATGCCTTAAAATAAGGGGTGGTATAGCTCTATCCTGAGTTTCTAAGATTTGGCTTTCTTTGGGCCTTGAGTTTCAGGCGGACAACTCAGTGAGAAAGGCTACGCGGTGATCAGACGAACCGATCTAACTCCGTATGACGTGACTCTCCTAAAATTTGAATATTTTGAAAGAAATTTGCGGGTGCGCGAAGCACACCAGCGTGTGAGTGTGTGATAGTGTGAATTTTCTAGAGTGGAAGAAGATATGAGGGGAATGCCAGTTTAAGGAAAGCAGTAAAGAAAATAGCAATTAAAACAAATAAAACAAAATACAGTACATAAAAATTGAATGAAAAAATAATGCCAAATAATAACCTAGGTACATTGTGGTTAAGAACCTTAAGTCCCAGTAGTCGCCATTTTTACATCACGCCCTTTTTAGACCGCGACATTATTTTAGCGAACCTGCTTAAATAAATGTTAGAAAATAAAATAAAAATAAATGTTAAAAAAAAGTTGCTAAAATACTAAAAGGTTACTAAAAGGCTAAAGTAAAAGGTGTTAAGTGCTAAAGGGGTAAAATGCTAAAGGTGGTAAAGTGCTAAAAGGGTTGCGAAGGGTTCACAGAGTCGCCACCAATTTAGTTTGGGTGAATTAGGACACCTAAATGCTAACTAGGTTAAAGTCAACATTAACTCCATTTTTGTAGTTACTGCAAAACTAGTGTGAGATTCTGAGTAAGGATTCTTTATTAATCTAGAGGAAAGGGGTTAGACACCATCTAAGATCCGCTAACTTGCGGTTATCCTGCCAAACCTAGGTTGCTTATTATGTTAGAGAAGATGCATGTTCTAAAAGATGTTGCAAGTGTTTCATAAAAGAATACATTTAATAAAAAGATTTATGACTCTTTGCCATAAAAATATCCGTAAAGTATTATTTATAAAATAAATGATGCAAAATTGATGTATTTACTAAAGATATGCATTTCATTTGCAAAAATCGATTTTTGATTAACACAGGTATGGTATGATGTGAAAGAGGCTATTTTTTGCAATTGATAATAAGAAGATAATTTTATTATGAAAGTAAATTATAATGTCCTTAAGTGGGTTATGAGAAAATCCATTTCTTTTGTTAATTTCATGATTAGATATGAAATTGTTTGGCAAAAGTTCAGATATGCATGACAAACCTAAAAGGCAAGCAAGTTAGAAGTGTATTTCTAAATTTAAATTACCTTCCCACCTTATATGTTTAAAGACTAATTGCTCTAGATTTCCTATTAATTACAAAGTTAGCTAATTAAATTTCAACAAATAAACAAACAAGTATATATAAGACATTTAAGAGACCAAAAGGATGCTTTGAGGGGG
Source organism: Przewalskia tangutica (assembly GCA_029844215.1). Taxonomy (NCBI): domain Eukaryota; kingdom Viridiplantae; phylum Streptophyta; class Magnoliopsida; order Solanales; family Solanaceae; genus Przewalskia; species Przewalskia tangutica. Next base: position 43,823 of record JAQGDG010000407.1, read on the forward strand.
ATGACAGTGTCGTCTCGTCTCCTTTTTGTTTGGAAATTCTGAGGCGGAATGCGGTCGACACAGATGCGGGCACTCATGCGGTGTGGCTCGTGAAGAGTCTCGCAATGATATTCTTCGTTGCTTCTCCGGACAGCGAACCGAGGCAGCGTATCAAGTCGTCGATCCACTCGGGGGTCCTGATTCTTGCTGATTTTTCGAATGTTCTTACTGATTCCTGGGTGGGTTCTTTTCTCTGTGGAAATCCCCTCGCCGATGCCTATCTGTTCTAAGGTTTTTATCTTATGCTCTTCCTCTGTGTAAACTCCGGAATCTTTTTCCGTCCCGTTCTGCCCTTGCATGTGTAAAAACGGGTTCATTTATATCGTCTCAGCCTTGGGTTTTAATTATGGCAGTTTGGTAACACGATTTTAGGGTGCTGATTTAGACCAATTCGTTCTCCTTCTTTTGGTATGATTTTGGGTATATTTATGGCTGATATTGGTACTGATTCGACAATCTTCTTATGGTAAGTTTTGATTTGGGTAGATTTATTTCTGATTCTGGAGAGCTTTCGAATGATTATAGCATGATTTCGGGGTGAGATTTGGGATGATAGTTTATGGTAATCTTTTGAATGATTTTCTGGGATTGTAAGATGTGTATGTAAAAGGGAAATGAGTTGGCGGAGTGTAGATTAGGGATTGTGGGATGAGGAGATGAAGGATTCTTGGATTTTCAGTATGGAAATCCGTAGCATGATAGGGTGTCGGCTAGGGATGAAGGAGGTTTTTTTTAGGTTTGTGTTTTTTTTTGTGAAGGCTGTTGGACGATGGGAAGGGAAATAAGAGTTGGGGGTGAGTTGGGCCGGGTCAGTGAGTTTTGGGCTACGGGTGGTGGGCTGGTCGAATTTAGGGTGGGCTGATGGTATTAGGTATTAGTTATTTAATTTGGGTAGTGTGTTATTAGTTTTAGGTGTATTATTTAATTAGTGGTAAATTAAATTATTTAAATACAACCCTAGGTGTTTTAATTAGTTTTAGCTTGGATTTTTATTATTACAATAATAAATGCGGGCGTCCTATTTAATTAGTGCTTAATATTTTACAATGTGATGCCGTTATTAAAATCTTATTTATTATGCATATTTTGCGATGTTAAATTAAAATTGAATGGGGTTTAGATTATTATTAAATTATTTAAATGCTAAATGCAGATATGATATTTAAGGATTGCTTAATGCTTTTATAAATGCGACACTATTATTAAAACGCATGTATTAGATTAATTTAAATTACAAATAATATTAATGAAATTGTTTGTTATTAAAATGACGAATGCGGACGTGAGACTCAAAGTGTATTTAATACTCTACGTAAGATGCGGTGCCATTATTAAATCACTTATTTATGCATGTATTAATATTTTATTGCAGCATTTTATTATTATAAAATTGCTGATATTATTTTAAAAAATTAGTGTAATTTTATAGTTAAAGACTGGACGAGAGGGTTAAAATTGGGTGTCAACAGCTTGTAATTAAAAATGTGACATATTTTAAGTAATTAACTTATTTATCGTAATCGACACTTGGAAACAAGCACATGAAACATGTAAATTATAGAAACAATTTTATCCCTACCAATAATTAGAATATTTCCATATATTGTCTAAATATAATTATGGTAAGACTATGATTCCTCTTTTGTATAGGCTTATGATTCCTATTGTATAAGGGATGAATATTGTACTCTATATATATTTTGATATTAAATGAGAAGACTCCATAAAGGAGATTAATATCATCTTACATGGTATCAACAGCCGCAACTCCAAAACCCTAGAAAATTTCTTCCAAAGCCATGACACCTTTGCTCCACGGCGTCGCGGTTCCATCTTCTCTTGAGAAATTTCTTGGTTTTCTTTTCTTCCTCTCTTCTCTAAATTGATACTCAGGATTACTCTTCTGATTCTGATGCTTCTACCTCCACAAATTCCACCACCACGTCGTCATCTTCTTTTCATCCCGCCCTAACTGTTTCTAACATCAAGAATTATATTTCCATTCTTCTTGATCAAGAAAACAATCAGTATTCTTGGGTTGAACTATTTCGTAATCATCACGCATGTCTCTATAACGTGCTTGATCACATCGACGACACTATTCCGCGCCCTCCGGAGGTTGATGAGTTTACTTGGCGTCTTCTAGACACCAGCGTCAAACAATGGATTTATGGTAGTATTTTTCAGGATCTTCTTCTTACTATCATGAAATATGGCGCCACAGCCCATGATTTATGGAACCACTTGGTGGAAATCTTTCAAGATAACAAGCACACGTATGCGGTGTATTTGAAGGAATAATTTAACAATACACGTCTTGAAAACTTCTCAACATGGTGAATCTGCGAGCGGTTGAAACTCTTGGCGGATCGACTCTTTAACGCACGCGCATCTCGGATACTAAGATGGTGTTGCAATTGATTGCAGGCCTTCCCAAATGTGACTATGATACGTTAGCCACCATGATTTAACAGGCAGATCCACTTCCCAGTTTTAACAAAGCTCGCTCGCAATTGTTGCTCGAAGAGACTCGACGTACTAAGCAGGATGAGCACAATCAAATGGCGTTAGCTGTCGAAACGCGCCCTCAAGATCCAACACCGCCAGAAAACTCTCAACCTCAGTAGAGAAGCGGTGTAAAGGGTGGAAAGGGCCGCGACAGAGGAGGCCGTAGTCTTGGCAATGGTCGCGGACAGCAGAACCAACAGCAACAACAACAGGGCCCGCAGAATCAGTTCAGCGCCGCGGTGCCTCAGCGATACCAGCGCGGCGCGGCGGTTCGATGCAATAACCGCTTCCACGGTTTTCCCATCAAGGTGTGTTGGGCCATGCTCGACCCGCCAAGTCAATACCACGGCAAGCTCACTTCATGCGGTCGATTCAGCGGCCCTCGTCGGCGCAGACACCGGCTGAGTTAGGGCGAGGCCTTGGCCGGTCTCGGCGTACAACGGCGGCAAGCGGTACATGGACTCGGAGCCACTTCTCACTGCTCATTTGCGGTAATATTCCCAAATTGTTTGTTTTAAAGCATCCTCAATTTGTGACAGTTGGTAGTGGCCAGCACATTCCAGTAAAGGGTTTTGGTACATCAACACACCACCTCCTAATCTATTCACACTTCAAAATACCATGTATGCCCCACATGTAATTAAGAATCTAATCTCTATGCGCAAATTCACTCGTAATAATTACATCTGTTGATTTTGACCCTTTTGGTTTCCTTTGTGAAGGAACTTCATGCAGGGGACACCTCTTACGAATCTGATACGGGGATCTATATCCGTTCACTCGCGTCTCATTGCGGATCTAACTCTCCCATCTCTCTAGCGGTCATTTCTTCTTCAACATGACATAATAGGCTTGGTCATTGTTAGACGTATTTTATATACACCTTTTGAGTCATTTTTAGTTAGTCTTTGGCCCATTTTTGTACAAATATGTATCATGTTAGGATAAATTTTCTTTCTTTTGAGTCACAATGGTTTAAAATGGCACGTTGGCGAAAGAGGCAAAGAGAGGCAAAAGCGAAGTTCGAGCCAAAGAGGCGAAAACCAGGCACCGGAAAAATGCGAGGCGTCGTGGCGCCATTCCATCAGGAGCAGCAGGGCCACGATGCCCAGATCGCTAGATAACTGTAGGAGTTTCGGTGCCACGACGCCGGTCTCGAGTAGTGGCGGCCAGCGAGTTTCGGCCAAATCAAATGGGAATGGGCGAGACCGAGAGGAAAAGTTGGGAATGTTTTGGAGGATATAAAAGGCCTTAGGGCAGATTTTGAAGGTTCCACAATCCCTAACTCTACACAACACATAGTTCTTGAAAGCTTCAAGATTGGAGGCTTGTTCTTGAGTAATTCTTTTTCTTACTTTATTTATTTTTCAGTTTATGTTGGATAATCTTTTAGTTCTTAGCATGTCTATGGGTAGGAGCTAAACTTTAATTAGGGCTTTCCATTCGAATCACTTGAACCTCGTTTATGATTTAATGCATGGTTTTGGTTTCTTCTTTATATAGTTGAGATTTATTCAATAATTGCTTTGATTGCTGGGTAATTAATTGATCACTAATTATCATCACATATATGATTTCTAATCGAGATCCGAAAGAGGATATTGTGAATATGCTATAGTTGAATAAACATAGGTTAAAATCGTGGATGAAAGTACCCCCATACTTGTGTAGTTTAATAGGTTATTGTTCTTAATCCTCCTTTGTGGTAAATCTTATCATCGAAAGATAGAAGGGTTATGCATCGGGATTGAGTGTTTATATATCCTAACCGGATTATAAAACGGCTTAGTTAACATGCTATCTCATATAGAAGAAGAACATGTATCGTTGCATTAAAGATTAAAGCGAGCGGATAGTTGAGGAGATTGGAAGCCCTATTTCCACCATATCTGATTTAAGTAAAGTAATTTAGTTAACTTTTATAATTATTTAGTAGTCATAGATACAAACAACCATCAAAATATCGATCACCAAATAGATATCATATGATAGAAATTGGTAATTGAACACTATTCTCGGAGGACGATATTCGGTCTTACCCAGACTATATTACTTGTCACGATACGTGCACTTGCTTGAAGCGTGTGGATAAATCGCTAATAAGTTTTTGGCGTCGTTGCCGGGGATTGACGTAGTTCAATATCAATCTATCTATTCTTAATTTCTAATTTGGTTTTTATTTTCTTTTATTTTATTTGTGGGCAGTGCGTAGTGATCCGTTTGTTGATTTTGATCTATTTGGTTATCTAGTTTATGCGAAGAAGAAGATGAGCAGTCTGATTGTTTCCTTCAACCACGAGATCGAAAAGACTTGCAAGCGAGCGTGAAGCAAAACGCTAATCTTGGACTTAATAGCCGTGGGGATCGGCGGTATAATAATGAGATGAATGAAGAGATGGGTGATCGCGACCCAACGAGAATACCCCGGGGTTGCGAGAATGATGAAGAGGAAAGAGTTAGTCGAGCGAGAAAAGTGCAGGAGACTATGTGCTACGAGTGAATGGAACACAAAGATGCATAAGGCTCACCAGCAATAAGGCGAACAATTTTGAAATAAAGCTGTGATCACGAGCGTAATGCGATATCTGATTCAATTTGGAGGGTTACCATCGAAGACCCGTATGCACGTTGCAAATTTCTTGGGCTAGTGTGCAACATTCAAATATAATGGTGTTCGATGGCGACATTGGTTGAGGCTCTTTCCGCTTCTCACTCGGGGATAAAGCAAAGGTTTGGTTGAATTCCACCTTTCTGATTCTATATTTACATGGCGAGGATCGACGAAGTTCTGGCAAAGTTCTTTCCACGCTTCAAGCGGCCCAGTGAGAGGAGAGTTGAACAATTTCTACGGTGATGGGAGTTACTCTATGAGGCTTGGGAGAGATTTAAAGATCTGCGAGAGAAAGTGTCGCGTCATAGCATTGAAATGTGGAATTTGGTCCATATTTTCTCTGATGGGCTAAGTGGGACAACAAGAACCATCGTTGATGCATTTGCGAGTGGAACGCCGTGAAGAAGACATCACGTGAGGCCCGTGATTTGCTAGAAGACATGGCCACTAATAACCGTGTGCCGGATGATAGAGGGTAAGTGGAAGGAGAGTGATAGGAGTTCGCGAGATCGATGCCGCCTGGCGTTAATACCACGAGTTTCTCTCTTTGCAAGCAACTTGGTAGAACACGATGTCGGTGAATGCGATTCGGATGTCGATGAATTATGAGATTTGTGGGGTCCTCGTACTTTTGATAGGTGCCCGTGATGAGCCCAACAACATCACTATTGAGCAAGCGAGAATGTCGAGCGGTGGGAAATTACGAGGCCCAGAACAACCTTTATTCAAACACACAATCGGGGTGGAGGAATCGCCCAAATTTCTCATGGAGGTGACCGAGGCGCGAGAATCATCTGAGGCCAATACGAGAATCGGCAACCATTTAATCGGGCCTGCGTCTTCCAGCGATTCGGTGCACCTTTCCGCGAAAAGCGGATATTGCGGCGGCCTTGTTGATTACAAATTCAGACCAGTTCTGGCGAGAATAAGGTCATCATAAGAATTTGGAAACCCAAGTTGGGCGGTAGCAAAAATGGCAAATAACGAGCCACGAGGCACTCTTCCTAATGTCTGAGAGATAAATCGGCGGTGTCGAGCGATGCAGTTGAGAAGTGGGAAGCGATTAGAACGATTGCTCACGAACTGCGGTGGGGCGAAAAGGAAGTGAGATTGAGAATGAGGGTTACTAATGGCCGTCCTATTTTAGAGGAGGCTCCGCGGTTCGATGAGAGTACAGAGAAGATCCCTATCCTCGGAGGCTTAGAAAGACCCAGATAGCGGTTCTCAGAAGTTCTAGAGGTTTTGGAAATTGCATATCAATATCCCATTCGTTGAAGCGTTGGAACAATCGCCTACCTCTTATTTATGAAGGAGAACCTTGGAAAGAAGAGGAAACTAGTGGAATATGAGACCATAGCACTAAGCGAGAGTGTAGTGCCATTTTGCGAAGAAGTTTCCCCCAGTTGAAAGATCTGAAGAGTTTCACCTACCGCACGATAGGGAATGTGACTTGAGGCATTATGTGATATAGGGGCTAGCATAAACTTGTTACCCTATCTGTATTCAGAAATTTGGGATTGGGGTGACGAAGCCAACTATAGTGAATCTACTGACTAGCGGACGGTCGGTGGTGCATCATTTAGGCATCATTGAAGATGTGCTCATCAAAGTGGAGAAGTTCTTCTTCCCAGCAGACTTTCTCATCCTCGACATGGAGGAAGACGATGAAATTCCCATTATTTTGGGACGGCCATTCCTCGCCATTGGGAGAGCATTGATTGATGTGGAAAAAGGCGAGCTAAAACTGAGAGTTGAGGAAGAATAGATGATATTTAAAGTATTTAAACCTTCCATTGAATCCTCAGTCATAAGCAAATGTCTCGCACTCAGCATAACTGACACATCATTTGAGCCAACACAAGCCAAAACCAAAGAGAGCAGTCCGCCAGCACAGGTAAGTATTTCTAAACATCCTCTTGAAAAAAAATACAAATAGAAGGCTAAAAAGAAAGATGATCAAGAAATGGATAGGTTGTGGGGTTAAATTACCCCAGGCTTCTTGATAAGGAACTTGCGTCAGTCTGAGGCGTTAAAGGCAGTACTTGGGAGAAGCCCGAGTTTTTAAATTTATGCATTTTTAGCTTAGTTAGAAACGATCTCACGTGCGGTATTGTTTTGATGTTGTGATGCTAGGTGCAAGGACAAAAGCGTGGAGCCAAAGCGAGAAGGGAGAAAAAGAGTGCGGTATAGCGGTGCCCGGACTTCGGGGCCATGGCGCGGAAAATCGGCCGCGTAAATTTGGGCGCCACGGCGCGATCTCGAGCCGTGGCGAAAGTCAGTCTCGGAAGTTTGGGCGCCATGGCGTAGCGCGAGTTCGACGATTCTGCGGAAGTTTGGGCGCCGGCGCCCGATCTGAACGTGGCGCGCGAAATTTTGAAAAATAAAAGCCCTAAGTCGAATTGCCTTTTCCCACAAAAGCCAAAACACCTAAACTCTCGTAACCCACGAAATTAACTTCTCCGCTCAAATCTTCCATAAACCACTTGATATCAACCAAATTCCTTGATTCCTTGCACATAACCATTATAAACAACAATCCTTCCATTGCTTCATTCCGTCCTTCGGTAACATTCGTAATTTTCTTGAAATTTCAAAGCAATTAAGAGAGGTAATTCATAAGCTTGGGGTGTGAAATTTATTGTTGGGTATTATGCGTGTGTGGGAGATTGTTGTTAGCGATCGTTGTGGGGATTATATGTTGACACGATTTTGACCCTCCGTCGATCATTAACTATAAAATTACACTAATTTTGTAAAATAATTTTATGATTTTTGTAATAAAATCTGATAAAACATAAATCTGAGCATAAATAAACATTTTATAATGGCATCGTGTCTTCACGTAGAGTTTTAAGCACTTAGAGTCCAGCGCGCATTAATTAATTTCAAGCCTGTCATGATTCTTATTTAATAATAAATAATTTAGCAATGGCGTCGTGTCAAATAAGCGTAGTCGCATTTTATTAATCAGAAAATTTCATAATCATTTATAATTTAAAATCAATTTTAATCTAATACATGCATTTAATAGCGTCGCATTTATAAAAAAAAATCTTTAAATAATTCGTAATTATCATACTTGCATTTAGCATTTAAATAATTTAATCTAAACTCAATTCAATTTTAATTTAACCTTAATAATGCACAATAATAAGATTTTAAATGATAGCGCGCATTCTAAAGTATTAAGCATTAATTAAATATACGTCAGTCTTTATTCTTTATAAAAATTTAAACTCAAGCACTAATTAAGTAGCACGCCCATTTTATTCTTGTAATAATTTTAATCTCAAACATAGACTAATAAAGCACCTAAATAATTTAATCAATTTATTAATTTAATGTAAACACTAATTAAATAGCACCTAAAACCAATACCTAATTAAATCTAACTAACCTAAACTAAAACCTAATCAGCGCCTTTTAATAATACCCGATGATATGAGCCCAGCATGATCGCGCCCGACACCCCTGCCTATACTCGTGGCGCCCAGTGCCTTATCTGATTATACCCACTTATTTGCCATTTCGTCTCATCCGTGCCGAAAACGCCCGCGTCTAGCGAAACCCTAAGTTTTGATCGTCGCCATGCGGATTCTCGTGGAGAATCGAGGCTTTCTTATCCACGTACACCCGACCAGCGTATCCTTACCATAACCAAAACCAAATCTTACGAAAATGGCAACTCGTAATCTATTCAAATCACACAAAATCGCGCTAGAAAGCAGCCTGAAATCGGCCTTTATTGACTTACTAATTTTAGAACCTAGGGTGAGGCTATTTAAGAACATGCAAAGGCATCGAAAGAGGGGACCTTAGCGGCGGTTAGGAGATAGCGATTTAGGTCGAGAAATTGAGGCGGAGTAGAAGCGAGAAAGGGAGATAGCAATCGTTTCACCCTTAGCAATAGTAAGGAACCACGCATGTAATTTAAAGCGATCGTTTTACACATGAAGCGAGGAGAGCCTACTCGAAGGCGGCGACAGCGGTAGGCATCGATCGGGACACCACTGGCGGCGATTAAGAACACGCGCAGTCGAATAGAGCTTGGAAGCATCGATTCGAGGATCGGTCGAACCGCCTCTCGATTCTGGCCAAAAATCGTAGCGGTTTACCGCTTTCATTCGCATCGCCATGAAACCCAAAACCGTCGATTGGACGGCGACGATCTGCTGCCGGGTCATTTGTCGGAGAAAGGTAAACCCATTCCACTTTCAGATTTTCTTATGTGATTTACAATTTGTAACTGTTTGGTGATATGCTCTGTTGGTAGTATTTAACATTTTAGTCATTTGTTGTGTATGGTCGAAATGCGGTTTAGTGTCGATACCATTTGCTTGATCGACTTGTCTATTTTCTTGTTAATATTCATCCTGTATGTTATGAAACTGAACCTTGAAAAGTAGAATGGGGATTGTTCTTTGATATGTTTTAAGTGTTGGAATCATAGGCATGCTAGTTGAGTGTCACGTATGAGCATTTTTATGCAGGTTATGTCATTTAATTTCAAGTCTCGATATATTGATGGAGTCTATTTAGGTTCGACTTTGTTTTACTTGGATCACGCCAAGAAATCTGTTTCGCTACCTGTTTGTTGCAGGTTTTGCTTGTGCTGGCCTGTTTCCCTCGGATTTACTAAACTTACAATGATATGTTTCAAAGATACATAAAATGTAGGAATTTAGATATATACAAGGTGTATATCAAGGTTGTATATCTTTGCATACATCTAAGTATATCACATATACTTTAAATATTGTGTGTATGTCATCTCGGGATGTTTGTTTATTTACTTTCTAATCCTCATGTTTGTTAACATGTATTGCATGTTAGCTCTACTTTGTTGAATCTTAAAATAGGTCCATGTGACATATAATGTCTCTGTTGTGCTATGTTAATCTGTTAAATTGGTCTACATAATACCCGTATTAGTAAGGAGCACGAAATTGATGTATTTGTGTTAATAAAATAGTTTAAACATGATCATATATGTCTAAATTGGCATTAGCTTTATAAATTGATCTATTTCCCGATTGATTGCTTACATTGCTGTCTTGAATAAACCTATATTACGATGGCCGCTTCTCTGTTTTAAATGTAACTTGGCATTGTCTAAGTATGTATTCCTGATCTTGTATCCTAAATTGGGAGCCTGGAGGTATGACTGTTGGTTTATCCCTGACTAATGGTTGAAAATGAACATGCGAGGTTATCTCGGGCCGTAAATCTCCATTTTGCCTCTGTGTTGTATGTCCATTACGTGCATACATGGGTTAAGCCCATTGGGTCACTTCTCATTTGTTTTGTTATCTACTAACCCATACGGGCATATATGCTTAAACATAAAATTATATGTGTTACATCTCATGCTAAATGCTTATTTATTATTATAGAGATTTGGACATGTACTAATCCTTATATTTTTTTTTACATGGCATAGGAGCAACAAAGAGTCTCATAATGAGACTCGTCGTTATAACGTAAAGCATGCATATACATCCATCGAGTCCTCTTGTGATTCCTAGAAAAACAAATAGGGGGTCATCGGCGATCTCTTTGCTCTCTCTCTTATCTCATTTATGCCTTTATTTGTTTGTTGTAATTTTATTACTTAACTTTGTAATTAATAGGGGAACTTCTAGCAATTAGCCTTTAAGCATATGAGGTGGAAGGTAATTTAAACTTAGAAACGCATTCTTCTTTATTTGTTTTTTAGGACTATTAGGCATGTTTAAAATCTGCAAAAAATAATTTAAAATGATTTAACTCGCGTCATAAAACCAACATTTTGTTTATTAAAATCCATAACAGATTTCTTCCTAAACTCTCAAGAATCGTCTTTAAGCACCTCTTATATAATATTGTACGCAGGTTAAGCAAGATTAATTTAGCTAGCAGTATATATAACTAGTCCGTAAATAACATTTGCATGAACACATAATTAGTCTTTGAAACACCCTCCTAGCTCTTTAGCATTTCTAGCCCCTTTTAACACTTTTAATCGCCCTTTTGCGTTTAATACCTTTAGCATTTAGCACCCTTTAGCATTTTTAGCACCTCTTTTAACATTTTTGCACTTTTAGCACCTTAGCAATTTCTAGTACCTCTTTTGCACTTTTAGCACTTTTAAGCACTTTTAATATTTAAGCACTCTAGCACTACTTTGTTTACACTCAGCACTTTTAAATTGCTAGCACTTTTGTTAAGCGTCTTTACCCTTAATATTTTAGCACCTCTTAGCGTTCTTTCGCATATAGCACCTTTTTCCCTTTTTAGACTTAAGCACCTTTAAACATTTTAACATTTTAGCATTTATTTTATTTCCTAACATTTTATTAAGCAAGAGGAGCTTTTATTTTGCATTTTTCTTAAATATAATAATTACCCTAGGTTTGGCGGGACAACGCAAGTTAAGCGGATCTTAGAGGTGCTAACCCTTCCTCTAGATTAATAAAGAACCACTTGCAGAATCTCGCTAAGTTTAGCGGACCGTAAGAATAGAGTTAATGTTTTACTTTAAACCAGTTAAACATTTAGGTGTCCTAATTCACCCAAACTAATTAGGTGGCGACTCCGCGAACCCTTAGCATTCTAGCAACCCTTCTAGCACTTTTTGCAATTCTAGCACCCTTTATTTTACCTTTTTGCACTTTTAGCATCCTTTATTTTAAAATTAATATTTTAGCACTCTTTTCAACACTTTAAGCATTCTTTTACATTTTAGCATCCTTTTAACATTTAGCACTTTATTTTATTTTCTAACACTTTTCTAGCGAGAGCTTATTCATTTAGTCAGCGTAGGAAAAGGCGCAGAAAATAAGCGACTCATTTGAGGATTTTAGGTTCTTAACCACAACAGATCTAGGGTTATTATTTGGCATTACTTTTGCATTTAAATTATTTGCGTGCTGTATTTTTGCTTTATTCATTTTTTATTGCTATTTGCTTTACTGCTTTCCTTAAAACTGGCATTCCGCTCATATTTCTTCCACTCTGGAAAATTCACACTATCACACACAACACGCGGGTGTGCTTGGCGCCTGCAAATTTCTTTCAAACACCCAATTTAAGAGAGTTGATATTTTTGCGCGGAGAATCGGTCCAACCGGTGGTCGCGTAGCCTTCTCACTCGAGTTGTCTGCTCGGGAACCTTGTGTCCAGAAAAGCCAAATCTTAGAAACTTAAGATAGAGCTATACCACCCTTTATTTAGGGCATGCATGTATTTACCTTAGGTGGGTCGGTCCTTGCGTCGACACCGCGATTAGGAAGACACGACTTGTCGGCGGGTTTCTCGACCAACGACCGACGGCGTATTATGTGTAGCGTGGAAATGACAGACAAATCAAGCCCAATCATGACATGCTAAAATTGGAAAAAGTCTTGCGTCGTTTGGTCGCCATTTCCAACAAAGGCATTATAGTTGGGCGACTTGGACAAATCCGTCATAATCTCGCATAAGTGGCGTTTAGGCTTATCTACGGCATAAAGAGGCCCCTGCGTGTTAGGAAGCGTTTGAATGTGCTATGTGCAATATATACGCTACATCTTGCAAATTATGTGCTTTATGCTAACACCGTTTGTTGCATTTTTAGAAAGATTTATCATCTTCCCAAAAGGTCGGTTCGTATTTTGACTCAGCAATGTCGGCGTCCACACTTCACGCGAGTCGAGGCGAAATGATGATATGGCCCGGCTCGGCGTCTGAGCCAAATGGTTTGGGAATTATTCTGTCGGTAGCAGAACCTTGGAAGGAGAAATATCACGGTCGGGAAGAATGTATTGCAGTGCTGCGACAAATTGGCGATATGCGGTTGAGATGGAGGCTACGGAATCGACCAACCTATCCATTAGTTTGAATACCCCTATGCGGATCAAAGGGTCACTACCTGCAAACCATCCCGGTCGACCTCCGCGCGCATATCTCCCGAACTCTCCTGAGGCCACGATCGCGTCAAACCGCCCGCCGCCCAACCCTCAACCCGCGCCAAAATGACCTCACACTACCCGTATACCTCGGCCCCGCTCTTACTTCACCATAATCAGCCCTAATCGCGAGCCAACCAATACCCGCACGCGCATTACGGCCCAACAAACAACGGACAGGTGACTTATGCAGCGAAACCCGCGCTTTTACCGTCCGTAGCCGCGAAGGGGATCATTATTATTATACCGTGGTTGGGCCGTGCGTGTGGGGCGTGCGAGAGTGAAACACGTTCGGGGCCTCGAGCGCGGCGCCGGCGGGTGAAGTGCGGTGGTAGAAGTTCAGCCAGCGGCTTTCAGGAAGCGAGGCGCGCGTGGCGTCAAGTCGCGGGATTCTGCGCCAGCCGGAAGCGAACATGGCGCGGCGAAATTTGGGCGGAAAAACTTAGAAAATCTGATTTTGTTTTAAAAGAGGCCATGAGAGGGTGACAAGTGTCCCCATCGATTTTGAATCATGCAATATAATTGACGAGGCTTGGTCACTTTTCCATCTTTCATCTTTACTCTCTCTCTCTCTCTCTCTCCAGAAGCTTGAGCTCCCTCTCTCTAAAACCTCGAAGTGTTCTAGCCTAAGAAAATCTGAAAAGTTAAAGGCAAGAAGGAAGGCTTGTGACTAGCTTAGAAGTGCTATTGTGGTGGTGTTCTTGGAGAAAAAGGCTAGCAAGGTGTTGGAATAAGTTTGGCTAAAACTTAAGGTAACATTTCTTCTCTTGTAGTTGGTTTTGGGTGTTGCGTGTTTAATAGGAAGAACTTGTAGTTGGAAAAATGCACTTAGAGTAGTTGCATGTAAGAAATGGGGTGTGATTATGAAAGAATTGGTTAGGGGATTTTATGAGCATGTTGTTGCCTAAATACTACATTAGACTTGTTGGGTTAGTTGTTGTAACTTGTGGGGCTGAATTTTTACACACCAAAGTTTAGGTGTGTAATCCCAGTGTTGGTTGGTTGTTGAGCCTTAAACATGGCATTTGAGCGTTAAAAATGGACCTTGGAAAGGTGGCAAGTATGTAGAAACAAAGGCGCTGCCCAATTTTCGTAGGAAATTGGTGACTTTAACTTGGAAAAATTTTGTATTGTAATTAGAGCTTGATAAGCGTGTTGTGGTCATTTTAGGTTGACATACTACGTGCGGTAAATTGGACTTAGCTTGTGGATTGGCCAGAAGAGGTATGTGGAGCTTTCCTATATCTTGAGCATGATTAGTTGTACCTATGTAATGCGGTGAGCGTCAAGATTTGGAAATCTTCGTTTGTTATAAGTATTTGATACTTGCTTCATTTTAAAAGAAAAGTATAAAAATCCCTTGGACTTAAGGAATGTGTTTTACTATTGTTTAACTCTAATGTAACGGCTTTATGGGAGTTGGTTATATTAGTTTGTGAAAGTTTAATGGGAAAGGTTTTGATGATTTGAACTTGTGGAAGGAAAATGGTTCTAAGGCATGAATTGCCTAAGGGTTTCTGAAATGAAGTCACTTAATTTAGAAGCTTGAGATAGTTTTAAAAGGAAATGTGACTTGTTTGAAAAGAAATCGTAACTTGATACTATGGTGATTAGTATCTTGGGATTTTTGTATAAAAAGAGTTATTTTCTTAAAAGGTTAGAGTACATGATACTTGGGTTAAATTCGGATTTTTATTAAAGACATGATCGTGCCTTAGGTATACTAAAATGAGAGGATGTATTAATACTATTAATAAGAAGTTAGGTGATTCTTAACTTGCTTAAGTTATGATAGGCGGTAGTGCTTATGTTGTGATGTGATAGGCGGTAGTGCTTATGTTATGTTTAATAATAGGATGAGCTATGTTATATATATTATTCTGGGTAAAACCGGGTTATTCTTGTTATTTCCTTTGGACATCTTGTGCGATGGGTGGCCCGGGTATGCTCGATAGGATGGTTTACTACTTATGCCATGGATTTGCTACCCGTGATGCGAGTCGGCGTTTGTACTCGTGCGGATCCGGTCCACGGGATCCGTGCGGGTGAAATAGTCCCGTGCGAGTGCGGCGATGGTACTCGTGCGGGTCCGCGGGATCCATGCGGGTGAAATAGTCTCGTGCGGGTGAAATAGTCCCGTAGCGAGGCGGATGACCTCGTGCGGGTCCACGGGACCTATGCGGGTGAAATAGTCCCAGGAGTAGGATTGTTTAATGATACTACAGGCGAGGTACCCTGTTTTGATCATGAGCTTCCTATTTTTATGCAGTATATATATATACATTTGTTACTCTCATTATTAGTAAGGCACAGTGCAACATAATTTGGTTTTATCTATAACTTCAGTGTATTTTGGACTTATGATATTACTACAGTATTTTCCAGTTTTACATACTTAGTCGTTGTGTCGACCCCCTTATCGGGCTGCGTTAAATCTGCGAGTAAGGAAGCGGTGGTAGATCCTCATTCCTAGGATCTTGTACTCAGTGTCGGGAGCTCCATTTCTTGGAGGCTCGACTTTTGGTATGGTTCTCCGAGTCGTTGATATTTTGTACATTCGGGGGCATGGCGGGGCCTGTCCGTCATAGTGTTATTCATTCTTAGAGGCACGTAGTCTTGTCGGAACTTGGTTAGTTAAGGATGTAATGTTCGGTTTATGTACTTTTGGGTTAGCCATTTTGGGCTGAACTATTCTATATCTTAATGGTTGTTTATCTTGAGTTTATATTCCATTTGGTTTTCTACGATGTTGTGTCACTAGGGTGCGGGTTAAGGCAGGTCGCGAGTCGGGTTGGTCGTGACAAAAGTGGTATCGAGCGATTAATCCTCGGAAAGGGTCTGAGCCGTATCTAGTAGAGTCTTGATTATCGGTGTGTTGTGCACCACATCTATGTCGGAGGCTGCGAGATATTTAGGATTAGTTTCCATTTCTTCTCACTCTAGATGCGTGCGATAGAGTGTGTGGTTAGGGTCGTCTCTCCTAACGAGGTTATGGTGTTTGCGGCTGAGGAAGCGTGATGACCGGGAAAGATTATGTGGATTGCGTATCGGGTTGGTAATACTTGTAGTATAGTTGGTATTGTGACATCTGGTATCTGATTTACGTATGAGGTCACATATGTGTTGCCTAGAATGATTTTAGATTACCGAGATTGGTAAGGACTAAATAGAGTGCAGGGAAGGTATGAGCAGTTAAGGAACTCTCGTGAGGTTTCGTGCTAGTTTGAGAAAATTAGGAGGCGATGAGTTGTCGGAAAAAGTAATGGAACTTAATTAAGGGGCCTGATAGGAGACTATGTTTGTAAATTAAGCTATGTGGTATGCTTAAGAGGATAATGCGGATGAGATCTGTGTGGAGTAAGTAATGGTTGTTGTGACGAGGCGACGCGACTATGGTATTATGAGAAGTTAGTATACGTTTATGGGGTGGGATCGATTAATAGTAGTCATTACGGGGCGAGTCCGCAGTACAAGCGAGTCTAATTAATCATTTCTGAGTTCGACGTATTCCAGGAACCGAGGTTGTGGCGCGGAAATGACCTTGTATTGTTTAACTTAGTAACTCGAGATCGAAGGCGGCTTTATTATGGAGGTTATGTCGTAGCTAGAATAAGTTTGGAAATGCGGAAAAATGCGGCCGTAGAAGTGAGCAACCAAGTGTGAAAGAAATGAAGCGAGAATCCGTGAGAACCTTTGTGAGGTAACCACGCTGTGAGTGTTGGGTGGTAGGCGAGTGGGCGGATAATAATTGTCGATGCGATATAGTCGTCGGACCACTAGCGGTGTTATAATGAGCGTTGAGGTCATTATAGTGCGGGCTAGTTGGCCTCGTATTATGCAGCGTGGACTACGAAGAGATTGATTCGGTACCAATTTTCGGTAAGCGTTATCAGTGGAGAGGAAGGAAGTGGTAGTAACGATGAATTATCCTTCCTTCTTTGGCATCATTGTTTTAATAAGTTTGTGTGACTTGTTCGTTGGGAAAAATTATTGTGAAAGTAAGTAATACTTGAATTTGAAGGAATTTATGTTGAGTACCCTTGGACGTACTTGGAGTTGGTTTGGTGTGCCGGTCAGGTCCACGACCTTCAGGATAATATCATGGAAATGTGCAAGGCAAGAATAAAATAAGTATGGTAGCTGTAGAAAGTGAGGGCATCTTTGGTAGGTTTTGAAAATCTACGATTTTAAGGCGGTGCGTAATGATTAGATATTCTGGGACCACGATAGGACGCGATTAGGGTTGTGACACGAGGAAAGTTTATTGAAGGAGATAAGTTCTCTCCCTACATAAAGGATAGTCTTACGTATTATGGGGTTATGTGTACCCGTGTAGTTAGGCGAAGGATGGGAAGGCTGGTAGGTCTTGATGTCGTCATGCCATAAATTCTGATTTTAGATAGCAGTGGAAAAAGTA
The DNA here is from genome assembly GCA_029844215.1 of Przewalskia tangutica. Lineage (NCBI taxonomy): Eukaryota > Viridiplantae > Streptophyta > Magnoliopsida > Solanales > Solanaceae > Przewalskia > Przewalskia tangutica. Next base: position 61,323 of record JAQGDG010000407.1, read on the forward strand.
TTATGTTGGGGGTAATTAAGAGCAGCGTTCTGAAGCAGTCGAGGAAGTGTCGTAAGAAAAATGCGGTGAAATGCGCGTATTTGAAGCTATGCGATTATGGATCAAATTAGAAACACTTTACTATTAATAAGCATAAGGTAGGTTATGACCGGAAGGATAAAAGAGAATACAACTATGGTTATGTAAGTTGCACGAGATCTGATTACCGGACTAGTGTAAGACCATTAGTAGGTAATGGGCGGTAGGAACACCTCGAGGAAAGGTAGTAGCGTCTGTCTTGTGAGGAAGATAGTAAGAGAATACGGAGAGGTAAGGGACCCCGAGACAACTTGAAATAACATAAAGGAAAGGCAGTAGACACTCGAGCGATGAGAAATCTTGACAAGTCATTGGATTATGTATACAGTGAATTGAGGTTGAACAGGACTATAAGCTCTGGTGAGAGAGGATAATAAGATTACTACTTGTGAGATCAAGGAAGTCTTCCCACAAATTGTGATTGGCGGCGATCTTAGCCATGCGGCAAGCAAAGGAATCGAATCAGTATAGTAACCAAGTTTGGTTGCACGAGGAAAGGAAAGCAGGAACCCTGGCGAGATTAAGGATGCGAATATTTGCAAGTACAAGAAAGGCTTCCGATTATTGGAAGAGAAGTTGACCACGACTACGATTCTAACCCCTCTTGAGAGACTAGAGGTTAGGGTATTATTGTAACACGTTGGGTGTTGGGCTAGGTTGTGTCTTGTATGACACGGTAAGGTTAGAACTTATGTTTCCGACGGTTAGGGAAGCGAAAGAATTACGTTACTCGCGATTTAGAAGCGGCGGTATGAGGATCCGATTAAGTGCAGTATCGAGATCTTGTTTTGAGAAGAAGAGTCTATTAGGGTAGCGTAGGATGGGGTGCTAAGATTCGGCGGTTGTGTGTTCCGATGTAGCGAGGACCGTCGGTCGGTGCAGAGGCACGCGCGGTGCTCGTTATTTGATTCATCAAAGTCGACTAAGATGTACCATGACCTCAGTGCGTGTATTGGTGGGATGGTTTGAAGAGGGCGTGGCGGTTTGTTGCCAGATGTCCTAATTGTCGTGAGTTAGGTTGAGCACGAAGCGGTGGGCTATTACGGTATTGATATTCAGATGTGGAAGTGGGAGGTGGTCAGCATGGACTTTATTCTGGGGTTACCTCGCACGGAGAGCGTGATTCCATTTGGGTTATTGTTGTGGTGGCGAAATCAGCCCGCTTTCTTCGATCGGGCGGCGTTTCGAGGACTATGCGATTATATATTAGAGAGATTGTGAGATTGCGAGTCGGTGTCGATTATATCGAGATAGAGAGCAGTTCACGGCTAACACGGAGGTCTTTCGGAAGGGATTAGGGACCTGGTGAGTCTCGGTGCAGCGTTTCATCCTCGAGCGGACGGGACGGGCGGCGCGCTATCGACACGCGAGGATATCTTTGCGGTCTTGTGTTATTGATTTCGAAGGGTAGTGGGAGGATCATTTACCTCTTGTGGAGTTTGCTTATAACAAGGCTACCGTTAGTGTTCGATGGCGCCTTATGAGGCCTTATACGGGAGAAGTGCGAGTCGCGATAGGTTGGTTTGAAGTGGGAGAAGTGCGATTAATCGGGCGGTTGGTTGTGAGCGATGGATGAGGTGAAGCTTATCCGGGAGGCGGTTATTGGCGACCAGTCGGCGAAATCATATCACGGATCATCGGCGTCGACACAGAGTTTGAGGTTAATGATTGGGTCTTTACGAAAGTGTCACCCATGAAGGGTGTGATGAGATTTGAGAGGAAAGGAAACTGGCCCAAGATACGTTGGGCGTATCAGATGTCAGAAGAGTGGGCAAGGTTGCCTATGAGTTGGATCTGCGTCCGATCTTGGCGGTACATCCGATTTTTCACGTGTCTATGTTGCGGAAATCGTTGGAGATCCGTCTAGAGTGCACCCGATTCGGGATATCCGGTGTGAGGAGTTGTCATATGAGGAGAGAGTCCATGCGATACTCGGTCGTCAAGTTAGGCGACTCGGACGAAGGAGGTGGCTTTCGTCGAGTTTTATGGCGGAGCGAGCAGAGAGGAGATGGCGTGGGAAGCGGAGGATGATATGATGAAGAAATACCACACTTATTCCTATACCTCCAGGTAACCCCCCTTTCCTACTGATTGGTGTTAATTTAGTTGATTATGCTTGAGTAATGTTGTGGCTCGAGGAGCATTCTTATTTGCAAAGGAATAGTTAAGAAGATATGTTTATATTGTGTTTTGTATGCAGCTAGAAGGAACATTCGGGACGAATGTTTCTAAGAGAGGAGAATGTTATACCAGTGGTTCGGGCCGTGCGTGTGGGGCGTGCGAGAAATTGAAACACGTTCGGGGCCTCAGGCGCGGCGCGGAGCGAACGCAGCGCCTTGAAGCGGGTGAAGTGCGGTGGTAGCGAAGTTCGGCCATGACTCGGGAAGCGAGGCGCGGTGTCGAAAGATCAGTCCGCGGGGAGTTGCAGCGCCTTGTGGCCAGGAAGCATGGCCGTGTGGGCGAAATTTGGGCGGAAAAACTTAGAAAATCGATTTTGTTTTAAAGAGGCCATGAGAGGGTGACAAGTGTCCCCACATCGATTTTGAGAATGCATGCGATATAATTGACGAGGCTTGGTCACTTTTCCATCTTTCATCTTTACTCTCTCTCTCTCTCTCTCTCTCTCCAGCTTGAGCTCCTTCTCTCTAAAACCTCAAAGTGTTCTAGCCTAAGAAAATCTGAAAAGTTAAAGGCAAGAAGGAAGCTTGTGACTAGCTTAGAAGTGCTATTGTGGTGGTGTTCTTGGAGAAAAAGGCTAGAGGTGTTGGAATAAGTTTGGCTAAAACTTAAGGTAACATTTCTTCTCTTGTAGTTGGTTTTGGGTGTTGCATGTTTAATAGGAAGAACTTGTAGTTGGAAAAATGCACTTAGAGTAGTTGCGTGTAAGAAATGGGGTGTGATTATGAAAGAATTGGTTAGGGGATTTTATGAGCATGTTGTTGCCTAAATACTACATTAGACTTGTTGGGTTAGTTGTTGTAACTTGTGGGGCTGAATTTTTACACACCAAAGTTTAGGTGTGTAATCCATAGTGTTGGTTGGTTGTTGAGCCTTAAACATGGCATTTGGCGTTAAAAATCGACCTTGGAAAGGTGGCAAGTATGTAGAAACAAAGGAAAGCGCCCGATTTTAGTAGGAAATTGGTGACTTTAACTTGGAAAAATTCTGCATTGTAATTAGAGCGATAAGCGTATTGTGGTCATTTAGGTTGACATACTACGTGCGGTAAATTGGACTTAGCTTGTGGATTGACCAAGAGGTATGTGGAGCTTTCCTATCTCTTGAGCATGATTAGTTGTACTATGTAGTGCGGTGAGCGTCTGAGATTTGGAAATCTTCGTTTGTTATAAGTATTTGATACTTGCTTCGTTTTAAAAGAAAAGTATAAAAATCCCTTGGACTTAAGGGAATGTGTTTTACTATTGTTTAACTCTAATGTAACGGCTTTATGGGGAGTTGATTATATTAGTTTGTGAAAGTTTAATGGGGAAAGGTTTTGATGATTTGAACTTGTGGAAGGAAAATGGTTCTAAGGCATGAATTGCCTAAGGTTTTACAAGAAATGAAGTCACTTAATTTAGAAGCTTGAGATAGTTTTAAAAGGAAATGTGACTTGTTTGAAAAGAAATCGTAACTTGATACTATGGTGATTAGTATCTTGGGATTTTTGTATAAAAAAAAGAGTTATTTTCTTAAAAGGTTAGAGGTACATGATACTTGGGTTAAATTCCCGGATTTTTATTAAAAGACATGATCGTGCCTTAGATATACTAAAATGAGAGGATGTATTAATACTATTAATAAGAAGTTAGGTGATTCTTAACTTGCTTAAGTTATGATAGGCCGGTAGTGCTTATGTTGTGATGTGATAGGCCGGTAGTGCTTATGTTATGTTTAATAGCCGGATGAGCTATGTTATATATATTATTACGGGTAAAACCCCGGGTTATTCTTGTTATTTCCTTTGGACATCTTGTGCGATGGGTGGCCGGGTATGCTCGATAGGATGGTTTACTACTTATGCCATGGATTTGCTACCCGTGATGCGAGTGCGGCGTTTGTACTCGTGCGGATCAGGTCCACGGGATCCGTGCGGGTGAAATAGTCTCGTGCAGTGCGGCGATGATACTCATGCGGGTCCACGGGATCCATGCGGGTGAAATAGTCCCGTGCGGGTGAAATAGTCCCATGATGGCGGATGACCTCATGCGGGTCCACGGGACCTATGCGGGTGAAATAGTCCCGGAGTAGGATTGTTTAATGATCTACAGGCGAGGTACCTGTTTTGATCATGAGCTTCTATTTTTATGCGGTATATATATATACATTTGTTACTCATTATTAGTAAGGCACGGTCTGCAACATAATTTGGTTTTATCTATAACTTGGTGTATTTTGGACTTATGATATTACTACGATATTTTCGATTTTACATACTTGATGCGTTGTGTCTTGACCCCTTCGAAATTTGCGTTAAATCTGCGAGTAAGGGAAGCGGTGGTAGATCCTCATTCCTAGGATCTTGTACTCAGTGTCGGAGCTCCGTTTCTTGGAGGCTCGACTTTTGGTATGGTTCTCCACTGAGTCGTTGATATTTTGTACATTAGGGGCATGGCGGGGCCTGTCCGTCATAGTGTTATTCATTCTTAGAGGCCTGTAGTCTTGTCAGAACTTGGTTCGTTAAGGATGTAACTGTTCGGTTTATGTACTTTTGGGTTAGCCATTTTGGGCTAGACTATTCTATATCTTAATGGTTGTTTATCTTAAGTTTACATTCCGTTGGTTTTCTCTGATGTTGTGTCACTAGGGTGCCCGGGTTAAGGCACCGGTCACGGGTCCGGGTTCGGGTTGTGACAATTATGAAGAAATGGAGAGGGAAGTCCGGGCCAAAATGGACGAGGACGTGGCCAAAGAAATTCATAGTTTGAAAGAAGCAGTTCGGGGCATGCGATCGGATAAAGGTCACGAAGGACTAGACTACGAGGACCTTTGCATGCATCCAGACGTGGAACTGCCTATGGGGTACAAGGTGCCGAAGTTTGAACTATTTGATGGGAAAGGGAACCCCCGTGCACATTTGAGGTCATATTGCGACAAGTTAATCGGGGTAGGGAAGAACCCAGCAGTCATTATGAAGTTGTTCATTCGGAGCTTGACCGGCGAGGCACTAGATTGATATACGGCCAAGATCGCGGAAATGGCATGGTGGAATGCATTGGCCCAAGATTTTGTGGAAGCGGTCGGGTTGACCACGAAACCGTCGTGGGCCAGATTCTATTTAATGAAGTTGGAGAAAAAGCCTACGAAGCGTTCGGAGAATCGCCGTGAGGTGGCGTTGAGCGGCAGTACAACCACCCGTGGTGGAAGTGAGATGACCACGCTATTACGTACAATCTTTGAAGGGCCTTGACCTATTATGGCGAATGATAGCGTCGTGGACGGAGTTTTGCGGAAGTTGTTAGAATGGGCGACCGTGAAGAAGGTATTAAAGCGGTAGGATTACGAATCTGGCGGCATTACGAGGCAATAAAGGCGATTGATCGGGGACACTCAAAGTACTTAAAGGAAGAAAGAGCGATTTCCGCCCATGTTTGTCTGAAGCATGAGCAGCATTCGTAACCTACGAAATCCATCATACTACCACAACTACCACACACGGCTATATATAACCTTGGCACCGTTTATCCGACCGCGTAGATCCACCCGTCGAGCCGCCAACAAAGCGAGCACGATGCTGAGCAAATAAGAATTTTGAAGGAAAACCACCCCAAGTTCGCACCAGCTGGCGAACCCATTACCTCGAATATATGAAAGGTTGCGGCTGCGGACCTAATCAGCCGGTTCGGGGAAGGATTCGACCTATCCCAGATGGTATGATGAGAACAAGCGGCTGCGTATCACTCCGATAGCCGGGACATGACACGAAGGTTGTCACTCCGCCGAGGGCGAGAATCGGCGTCGGAGAAGGGTAATTCGGCTAAAAGATCCGCCCCGAATGTGCATGATAACCCTTTGCCAAACCACGGCCACGTCAATGTGCACTGATAACCTTAGATGAGAATACACTCCCACTATGCCCATTCCGCCCTCGAATCGATCATTTATCGGCATGCCTGCGAGAGGCCAAAAGGGGATAGCGAGCGTGAATACCCGATCGTCCACGAGCGGGGCATGAAGGCGTATTGATTGGATTTGCACCCTTGTCTTGGTCGCCCAGCGGATAAAGCGATTTATTTTAGCGAGAATAATTTATAAACTCGTATTTTATAATGTTTTCTTAGTTTTGCTTGTAATGAACTACGTTTGACTGATTCCCTTAGTGGATCGTGGCGGCCGTCTCGAGCGGTCCAGCGTCTAGAAATTTTAATTTTCCCAATATTTGCTTGTAATGAACTCGTCGTGACTGATTCCCTCGTAGGGGATCGTGGCGGCCTAAATCGGCCAGTCACGCGTTAGGAAACTTTCCCAGTTACGAAAATGGCAAGAATACCACATGCATCTGGCGATTACATTAAGATCCATTTAGGCGGACACGCTTTTTCAGCGGGACCATGTAGGAAAGCAGGCGGGGTTGCAAGTCCAAGCAGGCTAAACACGCGGATGTCGAGCAATGGCGAAGTCGAATCTGAATCGACCCCACTTTGAAACTCACAATTTTTCTTTAGCGCGGTCTTTTCATATTATGAAGCGAAAGTGCAATAGCAAAGCGAAAATCTGGCGAAAGGTTTTTCGTATTAGCGAAGCGGCAAAGCGGCAAAGCGAGGATGACAACAATCAAAGTCGCGGCAAAAGCGGCGAAAGGGCGTTAACAATCAGCGGTCAAAGTGCAAAGTTCGCAACAAAACCTAAGCGCGCAGCTCGGGCATAAAGTCAAATTGGCAACCAATGCATCGCGCAACAAAGGCATCGTAGCGATTAAATCGATTCTGGCATTTAGCATGTCGTGCAGGGCGACATCTCGATATTCATCGGCGTATCGGGACAACATCTCTACCCAAATTGCACTTCGTATGTGTTTATCATTTCATTTAAGCGGTATACACTAATGTTTTCTCAGCTTGCGGGAGGCATTTGTTCTCTGAGCGGCGGCAATCGTCCGACAATGGCGTTATCGGCCGCAGCCAAGTCCGCAGCGGCGCCGGCGGCAATCGTCCGAACAGCGGCGTTATCGGCCGGCAAGTCCGCAGCGGCGCGGCGGCGCGTCCGAACAGCGGCGTGATCGCGAAGTCCACGCGGCGGCGCCCGGCGATGCGTCCGGACAACGGCGTGATCGGCAAGTCGCAGCGGCGCCCGGCGGCAATACGTCGAGCGATGGCGTTATCGGCCGCGAGTCCACGCGCAGCGGCGCCCGGCAATACGTCGAACGGCGGCGTTATCGGCCACGGCAAGTCCGCAGCGGCGCCCAGCAACACGTCGAACAACGGCGTGATCGGCGAGTCAGCGGCGGCGCCCGGCGTAATCGTCGAACAGCGGCGTTATCGGCCGCAGCAAGTCACGCAGCGGCGCCCGGCGGCAACACGTCCGAACAGCGGCGTGATCGGCGAGTCCGCGCGGCGCGCCCGACAATCGTCGACAGCGGCGTTATCGGCCAGCAAGTCCGCGCAGCGGCGCCCGGTTGCACGTCGAACAGCGGCGTGATCGGCAAGTCTGCAGCAGCGCCCGGCAACACGTCAGCGGCGGCTGCTCGGCCTGACAAGCCCAAAGCAGCGCCATCGTGGCGTATCACATCGCGCGTGGGCGATTTACGTACTCGAAAGTGCATTTCTTACGCTTGCTTTATTATTACGTCTTAGCGATTTATGCACTAACTCTTTCTTGAGCTTTAGTCTGAGGGCGATTGCGGCAAGGACAACATATCCGCGTTCACAATCGCGACACGTCCGTGCGGCGAAATCACAACATTTGCGACGCGCATCAACAGGCGTCGCATTTTGCGGGATAACCTTTTCTACTCACGGTTGCATTACTTTTAAAAATTATACATCATCATTTTTTGCGTGCGATTATGCACTAACCGTTTGTTTAAGTCTTAGCATGCGGGAGCGGGAGCCTGGCGTGGATTTTCTCTTCTGACAAGGGCAATTTGTTGGGGGCGACCATACCGATGAATGGCAGAAGCGGCCTCAAGCGTCGGTCCACTCGCTCCACATCACCATAGAACCCAGCACCATCACCCATAGCGGTACACCCCAGGTTCAGGCCCGTTTATTTTATTTTATTTTATTCTTTACACCACAGCCCAGTGTCATCATAACTCGACACCGGGGCGGCTAAGTCGCGTTAGCCGCGCGTGTTTTGACCATGGTAGCCCGATTGTCGTCGTAACTTCGACCTTTGGGGCGGCTAGTCGCGTTAGCGCGCCAGTGCTGACCATGGTATCGGTGTCGTCGTAACTTCGACCTTTGGGCGTTTGATTTTTGCGTCGGCCTTGTCTACACCCGCATTTTTGCAATTTTGAAGATCGAGACAAAATTGGCTATGAGTCAACGTCTTTATCCGAAGATTCTTCCATCGTCTCTCCATCTGAAGGGCGGTGTTGACACCTAATTTTGACCCTCGTCGATCATTAACTATAAAATTACACTAATTTTGTAAAATAATTTTATGATTTTTGTAATAAAATACGATAAAACATAAATCTGAGGCATAAATAAACATTTTATAATGGCATCGTGTCTTACGTAGAGTTTTAAGCACTTAGAGTCCGCGCGCATTAATTAATTTCAAGCCTGTCATGATTCTTATTTAATAATAAATAATTTAGCAATGGCGATCGTGTCAATAGCGTAGTCGCATTTTATTATCATGAAGAATTTCATAATCATTTATAATTTAAAATCAATTTTAATCTAATACATGCATTTAATAACGTCGCGTTTATAAAAAAAGCTTTAAATAATTCTTAAATATCATACTTGCATTTAGCATTTAAATAATTTAATCTAAACTCAATTCAATTTTAATTTAACCGCAATAATGCACAATAATAAGATTTTAAATGATAGCGCGCGTTCTAAAGTATTAAGCATTAATTAAATATACGTCGTCTTTATTCTTTATAAAAATTTAAACTCAAGCACTAATTAAGTAGCACGCCCATTTTATTCTTGTAATAATTTTAATCTCAAACATAGACTAATAAAGCACCTAAATAATTTAATCAATTTATTAATTTAATGTAAACACTAATTAAATAGCACCTAAAACCAATACCTAATTAAATCTAACTAACCTAAACTAAAACCTAATCAGCCCACCTTTTAATAATACCCCACTTATCTGATTATACCCGACCACTTATTTGCCATTTCGTCTCATCCGTATGAAAACCGCGATACTAGCGAAACCACTAAGTTTTGATCGCGCCGTGCGGATTCTCAGGAGAATCAGGGCTTTCTTATCCACGTACACCCGACAGCGTATCCTTACCATAACGAAACCAAATCTTACGAAAATGGCAACTCTGTGTCTATTCAAATCACACAAAATCGCACTAGAAAGCAGCCTGAAATCGGCCTTTATTGACTTACTAATTTTAGAACCTAGGGTGAGGCTATTTAAGAACATGCAAAGGCATCGAAGAGAGGACCTTAGCGGCGATTAGGAGATAGCGGTTTAGGTCGAGAAATTGAGCGGAGTAGAGCGAGAAGAGGAGATAGCAATCGTTTCACCCTTAGCAATAGTAAGGAACCACATAGCAATTTAAGGCAATCGTTTTACACCTGTGAGCAGAGGAGAGCCTACTCGAAGACGACAGACAGTAGGCATCGATCGGGACACCACGCAGCGATTAAGAACACGCAGTCGAATAGAGCTTGGAGAGCATCGATTCGGGGATCGATCGAACCGCTTCTCTCGATTCTAGCCAAAAATCGCAAGCGGTTTACCGCTTTCATTCGCATCGCCAAACCCAAAACTTCGTCGATTGGACCGGCGACTTGATCTGCTGCCGGTCATTTGTCAGGAGAAGGTAAACCCATTCCCTTTCAGATTTTCTTATGTGATTTACAATTTGTAACCTGTTTGACTGATATGCTCTGTTGGTAGTATTTAACATTTTAGTCGCTGTTGTGTATGGTCGAAATTACTGGTTTAGTGTCGATACCATTTGCTTGACAGTCGACTTGTCTATTTTACTGTTAATATTCATCCCTGTATGTTATGAAGCCTGAACCTTGAAAAGTAGAATGGGGATTGTTCTTTGATATGTTTTAAGTGTTGGAATCATGAAGCATGCTAGTTGAGTGTCACATATGAGCATTTTTGTCTGGGTTATGTCCCATTTAATTTCAAGTCTCGATATGTTGATGGAGTCTATTTAGGTTCGACTTTGTTTTACTTGGATCACGCCAAGAAATCTGTTTCGCTACCTGTTTGTTGCAGGTTTTGCTTGTGCTGGCCTGTTTCCCTCGGATTTACTAAACTTACAATGATATGTTTCAAAGATACATAAAATGTAGGAATTTAGATATATCTGAGTGTATATCAAGGTTGTATATCTTTGCATACATCTAAGTATATCACGTATACTTTAAATATTGTGTGTATGTCGTCTCGGGATGTTTGTTTATTTACTTTACGATCCTCGTGTTTGTTAACATGGCATATTAGCTCTACTTTGTTGAATCTTAAAATAGGTCCATGACATATAATGTCTCTATTGTGCTATGTTAATCTGTTAAATTGGTCTACATAATACCCGTATTAGTAAGGAGCACAAATTGATGTATTTGTGTTAATAAAATAGTTTAAACATGATCATATATGTCTAAATTGGCATTAGCTTTATAAATTGATCTATTTCCCAATTGATTGCTTCCACATGCACATGTCGAATAAACCTATATTCTGATGGCCACTTCTCTGTTTTAAATGTAAGTTGGCATTGTCTAAGTATGTCTTCACGATCTTGTATCCTAAATTGGGAGAACTGGAGGTATGGTATTGGTTTATCCACGGCTAATGGTTGAAAATGAACATCACGAAGGTCTCAGGCCCATAAATCTCCATTTTTGCCTCTGTGTTGTCTGTCCAACCCACGTGCATACATGGGTTAAGCCCATTGGGTCACTTCTCATTTGTTTTGTTATCTACTAACCCATATGGGCATATATGCTTAAACATAAAATTATATGTGTTACATCTCATGCTAAATGCTTATTTATTATTATAGAGATTTGGACATGTACTAATCCTTATATTTTTTTTACATGGCACGCACCGGAGCAACAAAGAGTCTCATAACGAGACTCGTCGTGGCAAACGTACAGGCATGCATACGTCCATCGAGTCCTCTTGTGATTCCTAGAAAAACAAATAGGGGCGGTCATCCGCTTGATCTCTTTGCTCTCTTATCTCATTTATGCCTTTATTTGTTTGTTGTAATTTTATTACTTAACTTTGTAATTAATAGGGGAACTTCTAGCAATTAGCCTTTAAGCATATGAGGTGGAATGTAATTTAAACTTAGAAACGCATTCTTCTTTATTTGTCTTTTAGGACTATTAGGCATGTTTAAAATCTGCAAAAAATAATTTAAAATGATTTAACTCGCGTCATAAAACCAACATTTTGTTTATTAAAATCCATAACAGATTTCTTCCTAAACTCTCAAGAATCGTCTTTAAGCACCTCTTATATAATATTGTACGCAGGTTAAGCAAGATTAATTTAGCTAGCAGTATATATAACTAGTCCGTAAATAACATTTGCATGAACACATAATTAGTCTTTGAAACACCCTCCTAGCTCTTTAGCATTTCTAGCCCCTTTTAACACTTTTAATCGCCCTTTTGCGTTTAATACCTTTAGCATTTATCACCCTTTAGCATTTTTAGCACCTCTTTTAGCATTTTTGCACTTTTAGCACCTTGGCAATTTCTAGTACCTCTTTTGCACTTTTAGCACTTTTAATATTTAAGCACCCTAGCACTACTTTGTTTACCCTCAGCACTTTTAAATTGCTAGCACTTTTGTTAAGCGTCTTTAACCCTTAATATTTTAGCACCTCTTAGCGTTCTTTCGCATATAGCACCTTTTGCCCTTTTTAGACTTAAGCACCTTTAAACATTTTAACATTTTAGCATTTATTTTATTTCCTAACATTTTATTAAGCAAGAGGAGCTTTTATTTTGCATTTTTCTTAAATATAATAATTACCCTAGGTTTGGCAGGACAACGCAAGTTAAGCGGATCTTAGAGGTGCCTAACCCTTCCTCTAGATTAATAAAGAACCATTACCCGAGAATCTCACTAAGTTTAGCGGACCGTAAAGAATGGAGTTAATGTTTTACTTTAAACGATTAAACATTTAGGTGTCCTAATTCACCCAAACTAATTAGGTGGCGACTCATGAACCCTTAGCATTCTAGCAACCCTTGTAGCACTTTTTGCAATTCTAGCACCCCTTTTTTACCTTTTGCACTTTTAGCATCCTTTATTTTAAAATTAATATTTTAGCACTCTTTTCAACACTTTAAGCATTCTTTTACATTTTAGCATCCTTTTAACATTTAGCACTTTATTTTATTTTCTAACACTTTTCTAGCGAGCTTATTCATTTAGTCGCGTAGGAAAAGGCGCGACATTATCGTAGTGTTGTGAAGTGTTGTACTCGTGATTGAAGTGTAGTTAGGAGTTGAATTGTATTGTGTATTGTTGTGTTTGTGCTGCTGTGTTGATTGTGTGATTGAGAGTTGTTGGGCAACCTCACAAAAACAAAAGAAAGCTGGCCCAAATTTCTCAAGAATATGCGAGAAAAGAAGAGCTTAGCGTCACCTCCGTTTCACAATATGATACCACTAGGTTACGCTAGTAAAAAGCGAAAACGGATATAACAAGCTTAGTACTAGAACCTTGATACTTGAAAGAGGAATGGAGTACCAAAGGGAGCCATTTGAGGATGGCGATGTCTATGAGCCGATTCGGGCGACGATAGAGGTAAATGGGTGGAAGAGATTCGTCAATCCGGAGAGAATAGTACCACATAACACTATCATGGTGAAATAATTCTATGCCAACTATCCAAAACAGACAGATGGTAGATGTTTTGTGAGAGGGCAGTATGTGCCTGTGACGGCTGAGGTGGTGAACGGAATATTGAGGACATCAGATGTTGAAGAACGAGGCTATAACCGAAACCATTTCACAGGTTGGTCTAGAGATGTCAGCCACATCGATTGGGATACCGTCGCAGCTATATTATGATACTCAAGGGCTGAATATGAGATTGCACAAAATGGAGCAAGAGGACTGAGCAGATGTCAGTTCAACAAAACAACCAAGGGTTGGTTGTACTTCGTCAGTGCTCACCCGATTCCATTGACACACACTTCACGAGTCTTAGCGGATAGAATAAAATCGTGTATGGAATCATAACGGGGAAGACGATTGACGTCGGAAAAGAGATAGTGCAGAGCATTAGAGAAATCAGCAGGTTGACCACTACAGGTGTGTTGGGACATGGATCTCTTATTTGCACTTATGTGCTAGATATGGAGTCCCAACCTTAGTTACTGATACATATGAGAAGGGTCAATCTCCTATGACATATGGGGTAGTGCACACTTTCCCAGAGCTAGTCCCCCCAGCAGAAGCTAGGAGAAGAGGAGCTCGACACCGACACGAAGCGGTGCCGTGGATGAGGCGAGCTTGAGGCAGAGGCTCGGTATGAAGCGGCGGCGACCACCGGCAACCCAGGTGGAACCTCCGGTGTCTATGATGGAGCAATTGCTCATGAACCAGCGAATGATGATGCAAAGCTGGACCACGGTGATCTGAGTCAGCGGATATAAGCGGGATAAGCAGCGGTTGTACGAAAGAGTTGGCGACTTGAGCTCGAGTTCAATCGATGGACCATGCATTATCCACCGCCACCATTTTAAACCACGTGCGTAAGTTGTCCGTATTTCTTTTATTTTTGAGTCTTGCACATTAGGGAGAATGTGTGATTTAAGTTTGGGGTTCTTAGTTTATTTTGTTCTTAGTTTATTTTTTAGTCTATTTTTGTGTGTTTGAGTCTTGTTATTGTTTATTTTATGTCTTATATGAGTCTATTTGTTTTTATGATCATGCGTGTTGTAGTTACTTGAAACGCCTAATGAAGTAAAGTTGGATAATGTAATGGAATTAGAAGTAGAAAATCAGCGCTTAAGTTAGATATGCCAAGAATTCTTGAAATCAAATTATTTGGGGTATCTTGCTTGATTTATGCATTTGTTAATGATTAAGCCTATGTATGCCTTACTTGTTATTTGGCGAAATAGTTAGGTTATACATGTTAGGGATATGACTCAGGCATTTCTTTGTTAGCCATTTCTTACCATTCGTTGCATATCACTGACATTAAAATTGTATCCCTAGTCAGCCCCTTTGAGCCAAAAATAAGATATTTCTTTGACACCTATAATTTCATAATTGTGTCATAAGTGGAAAATTAAGATGTTTGGAATGAAAAGTGTTGAAAAAGGATAAAAGAAGTGAAAAAATTGATGCACCCGATGAAAAAATGCAAAAGCTTAAGTTTGGGGTGCACATTATTCACAATGCACCTCATTATCTCTAAACAAAAGAGGGGAAAGATAGGTGCAGATTAAAGAGGAAATCAAAAGAAAATGGAAGAGTTGAAAGAAAAAGAGCATGGTGCGTAAGTTGAGCCTAAATGCCTATTTTTTTACCTACCCCTGCCTAAGCATACATTACAACCCTGAAAAGTCCTGAAGATCTCTAGTATGTGTACCCATGATTAGTGGAGAATAACAAGTAAACATGTCATAGAATTTTGATATTGACATGCATAGGTTAAGTGTTCTTACGTCCATTGAGAATGATTGAATTGAATTTGAGAAATATCTGACTTAAGAGTTTTAGAATGCTAAAAATCCATGTTATATGTTCCTGCATATTATCCTACTAACCTTCATGCTTTTCTAGTGGCAATTGTGTAGCAGATTGATCAGTGTCTTTGAGTCCTTTTATTTTCTTTTCTTTTCTTTCGTGTCTTTGTCTCTATTTCTGATCTTTACTCGAGGGCGAGCAAAGATTAAGTTTGGGGGTGTTTGTTAGGCGTATTTTATATACACCTTTTGAGTCATTTTTAGTTAGTCTTTGGTCCGTTTTGTACAAATATGTGTCATGTTAGGATAGATTTTCTTTCTTTTGAGTCACGATGGTTTATAATGGCACATTGGCGAAAAGAAGCAAAGAGAACAAAAGAGAGGTTCGAGCACAAAGAGGCGAAAAGTTGGCACCGGGCAAATCTGAGCGGCGTCGTGGCGAACATACTCGTCTTCCATTTAAATCATCTACTAGTGTTACTTTTGCACCTTTTGGTATTATACATGCCGATTTATGGACATCACACATTTGCTAGTTCTCTCAGTCATAAATACTATCTTATCTTACTAGATGATTTTTCTCACTTTGTTTGGTTGTATCCTCTCAAATTTAAATCGGAAGTGTTTGTCAAATTTCTTGAGTTTCGAACATTTATTCAAACATAGTTTGAAAAAGGTATAAAATCTTTTCAGTGCGATAATGGCCTTGAATTCAATAACTTTATGTTTCAGGTTTTGTACCAATAATGGCATGGTCTTTCGCCTACTTTGCCCACCTCCCATAAGCGGTAAAGATGAAAGAATCATCCACACCATTAATAATATGATTCACACTCTATTTATTCATGCCTCCTACCTCAGTCCTTGGGGTCTATCTTTGCTAAAATGTCGAATATATTCTCAATATTCTCCCAACTAGCACCCTTCACAATATGACCCTACGAAATCCTCTATCATAGAGTCCCATTTATGATCATCTCGGATATTCGGTTATCTATACTATCTTTACCTTGCCTATACTTCCCCTCACAAAGTATCCCCCGATCCACTCCATGTGTCTACCTAAGCTTTCCGTCGAACCATAGGGGCTATCTATGCTATGACTTTTCCATTCGTCAGATCCACATCTCTCGTCACGTCACATTCGACGAGACCACATTCTCGTTTTCAAATCTTAAACACTTCCAAAAATTGTATTACTCTTTTCTTGACGAGTCTGCCATCTCTTCTATCATCCTCAGTCAACTAGAGCCTAGCAATGCCGCGAACTCGTCGGTCTGCGCGGCCCCAAGTCACCGCGGCGCTAAAACTCTGACGATTCCTAATTCACCGTCGACAGCGCGGCTAAAGCTTCGAAAGTTACGCCGGTCCTCGGTAGTGGCCCGCCGATCATGGCGCCACGGCGCCGCCAACGGCTCCTTCCAGCCCCGCGGTGCCACCTGCGGCGTCAGCCCCTCCTTCTCCATATCCAACAAACCCCTCCGCCTTGGAGCCTCTCACTATCCTCGCTCGCCAAATGGAAACTCGTGCAAAGCATGAAATCTTCAAACCAAAGTCCAATTTAACTTGTCTAACCAAACCATTTCACCAATTCCCAAGAACCCTATATTGGCCAAACAAGACCCTAATTGGAATGCGGCTATGTTTGAGAAATTCAATGTTTTAACTAAACAGCACACATGAGATCTAGTACCTGACGAGGGGTGAATGTGATTTGTTGTCTGTGGCTATTTCGTCAAAAATTCGAGACGATGGAGATCTTGAGAGGTATAAGGCACGACTTGTGGCTAATGACACAAATCGGCGGGAGGCATTGATTGTGGTAAGACCTTCAGCCCGGTTGTCAAACCAGCTACCATCTACACAATTTTGAGTATTGTCATGAGCAAACACTGACCGATCCATCATCTTGATGTGAAGAATGCATTCTTACCTGGGGATCTGAGAGAGACAATCTACATGTATCAGCCGCCAGGGTTCACCCATCTAGCAGTTCCTCACTATGTGTGTCGTCTCCGTAAGTCACTATATGGCCTGAAACAGGCCCCCCGTACGTGGTATAATCGCTTTTCCAGGTATATCTTGCAGATTGGGTTTGTATGTAGCAAGAGTGATACATCACTCTTCATTTTTCATCGAGGTAGTAACACTGCTTACTTATTACTTTACGTGGATGATATCGTTCTTATTGCCTCCTCCGACGGATTGAAAAATGAAATTATTACCTTGCTTAAGTCCGAATTTGTAATGACTGATTTGGGGAAGTTGAGTTACTTTTTGGGGATATCAGTGACCAGGTCTGCCAACCACATGTTCTTGTGTCAGCGTAAGTATGCAGAGGAGATTGTGTACAGGGCTAAGATGGCGAATTGCAAAATTTCACTTACTCAAGTTGATTCGAAATCTAAGCTCAGTGCTATGGATGATGCTCCAGTCTCCGATCCTACTCTGTATAGGAGCCTTGAAGGTGCACTTCAGTATCTCATATTCACAAGGCCAGACATTGCTTATGATGTTCAGCAGGTATGCCTATTTATGCATGCCCAGAGAGTCTCATTTCACTGCTCTTAAGCGTATCATTCAATACACTAAGGACACACTTGATTATGGTTTGCACATATACCCCTCTGCACCAAATTGGTTGCTCTCTTATACGGATGCAGATTGGGCAGAGTGTCCGGACACGCGACGCTTCACCTCCGGCTTTTGTGTATTTTTTGGGGATAATCTAATTTCTTGATGCATCGGCGGCGAGCAACCCTATCTCGATCGATGTCGAAAAATCTGAGCGTTGCAAATGTAGTAGCCGAGATTTGTTGGCTCGAAATTTCTTGTTAGAACTTGGTGTCGCTGCGTCAGACATCTATTGTGTATTGTGATAACTGTCATCTATCTTTCTCATAATCCGGTTCAACATCAGCGAACCAAACATATTGAGATAGACCTACATTTCGTTCGTGAGAAAATTGTGCTAGGCCATGTTAGAGTGTTACATGTTCCATCATCTTATCAGTATGTAGACATATTTACCAAAGGACTTCCCAGACAGTTATTTCTTTACTTCAGATCCAGTCTCAGGGTACGACCTCCTCCCACTCCGACTGAGGGGGTGTGTAAACATGTATATTATAGAAACAATTGTATCCCTATCCATAATTAGAATATTTACATATATTGTGTAAATATAATTATGGTAAGACTAGGATTCCTCTTTTGTATAGGTTTAGGATTCCTATTGTATAAGGAATGAATATTATACTCTATATATATTTTGATATTAATGAAAAAACTTCCTAAATGAGATTAATATCATCTTATAAAGCGAAAAAGTTTTTCCAAAAATAATATCGAATATTTGCTTGGATCTTTCAAAAATAAAACATTTTTGGAGAATCCACTTAACATGAATGCGACAGTATTTTAATTTGACATTCCGGACTCCGGAGCAACCCTATAGTTATTTGTTGTAAGTCGAATCTACTAAGCTTTAATTCTAACATTTTCATTGTACACTTAGTGACACTACTCTCGTATAGAATAATGTAACATATTTAAAATTACAAAATTTAAAGGGTATTTCTAGTATGTTATACATGCTTGTAGTTTAAGATGATAGGATTCAAAAATCTACTTGACATTCTTAAACGTCGCTCTAATCAAACTAAGACAAGACGGAAGAGTAGGATTAATATTATATAAACCGAGGAATGTGAAGAATTTTACATAATTAACATATCTTGATCCCCAGTATAATGTGTTATTTACTTTACCTTCTAAATTACCAGATTAAATTCACAACAAATAATTGTGTTGTTACAATTTATGTTGCTCGGACTTTTTAAAATACCGCCAAATACGTGTCAAAGTTTT
Source organism: Przewalskia tangutica (assembly GCA_029844215.1). NCBI lineage: Eukaryota > Viridiplantae > Streptophyta > Magnoliopsida > Solanales > Solanaceae > Przewalskia > Przewalskia tangutica. Next base: position 80,105 of record JAQGDG010000407.1, read on the forward strand.
TTAAAAAATAATGTATTTTTGGAGAATTTAATACCATCATCGCCACATTTTTTTAATATGCCTTTGAAGCTTCAATATCATAAGATGAAGAAAAAAAAAGCAAAGTCTCATTTAAAAAGAATTCTCTTATTTGGAAACTACTACTATACAAATGGGACATGGCTGAGAGAATATTGGATATTAATGAACAAATTAATCCTCTCGGGCATAGTCTAGTGGTAAAGTCTGGACGCTATAAGGTGCTCTGGCATGAACAGCATGAGTTCGCTTCTCCGCAGGCGCGAAGAAATTTTGCATGTTGGGGAATTTGACCCTGTCTCATTGATCAGTTGTACTGGTGATGTTGAAGGACCGGTGTCATCACCTCGAGGACGTCTGAGTAATACCAGTGAAGTAGTCAGGCGCAAGTCTGAAAACCTCGATTATAAAAAAAAACAAATTAGTTGAAAGTCACAAAGCTTCTTCATGAAAAAAGTATATAGGCAACAATCTTCATTAATACAATATCATATTTCTGGGAAAGTTGCTAAAGAAAAAGGAAGCTTTTGCTTTTTACATTTTTGTCAAAAAGTATGCAGTACAAACTTTTTTCCTCCTTTTTTATGAAATCAACCTGTCCCCCTGACCCCTAAATACTAGATATATTGCACAAGTTATTATATTTGTTTTCAGTGGTGGAGCCACGTGAAGCAATGTGGTGCAACAGTTTTTTGGAAATTTTCGATCAAAACGACGTCGTTTTGAATGAAACGGTGAGTGAAACGATGCGTTTTAATTTTCTTCGATCAAAAGTTTTTTTTTGGCTACACAAAAACATCTCTGCATCATTAAAATTTACTTGCTGGCTCCGCCACTGTTTGATTAACATTATTTTATTCTCATTTTATAAAGTTCACCTAAAGGTGGTTGAAATTCATTTAACTAAAAGAAAATTGAAATTCTTCTTTTTCTTGTTCACTTGAAGAAGTCAAATTCAAATCCATACACATCTTTTTCTTTTCCTTTTTACTTTTCTTAATTTATCCTTCAAGTTTTACATAAAATTTGCAGGATGATGATAAATATAATTAAGAAGTAATTTAATTTAAATGCTGATTTAGCATACATATACAGTAAAACCTCTTTATAACAACGTCGTTTGTCTGATTTTTTTTTTTATTGTTACCGTGAATGTTATTATGCTCTTAAAATCGATCTCAAAGAAAACTTTATCGTTACGATCGAAATGTTATTTCCGAGGATGATTGTTATGGAGAAGTCATATAGGGAGTATATAATTCATTAGGCCAAAGGTAGAGACAGAAAACAGTTAATTGCTCAAGGATAATTCTATTTAATGATAACACAAAGGAGCAACAAAGTGATTAGACATGTTGAAAACAACTTCTAAATCAAATATTTTCAAAAGAATGATAATTACCATTTAGTAAACAATATTTAATACAATAGCATAATTAAATTGTGTACGCCCATTTGGTGGCAGTTGTATCAACTACTTAAGAAAAAGAAAGGGGGTTAGGAAATGACAATATGATGGGACCAAAGAATCCCTTTTGATGATCTTGTGTCAAGATCCTAGTGGATAAAAAAAACATGTTAGAATTCCTGTTAAAGGCTTGCAACTAAGTTTTTGATGCTCCATCCTCACAAGAATCAATAAGTTACTAGGTTTAATTCTATTGAAGTTCTAGTAGTTATCATGTTGTAAATTATAAGTTTTTGGCATTAATCTATGCTGATTTGGGAACTAGTTAAAGCGTGAAACACTTCAATATGAGTACATATATAAGATCAAAATTCAAAAGAGTTGATGAAAGCATATACAAGGGGTGAAGCATGTGATTTTAGTTAGTCTCGTCTCTTTTCCCATCTCCTACCGTGTATTTATAAAGAATGAATTTTAAGTTTAACTCAACCTCAAAAGTTAACTTATAGGGTGAAAATTGTTCAAATCCATATAAGGAGTTCATATTTTTATTTCATTTCCGATGTGAGACTCTTAACTAGGGCTGGCCAGTGGGCCGGGCCGGTCCGGTCTCGACCCGGCCCCTATTAAATAAATTTTAAAAAAAATTAGCGGGTCCGGGGCTCGAACCGGGACGTGACATGGTATGGTCCCGCCCCATTCCCCCCCAGTCCCGCAATTACCAAAAATAATCGTTGCAATAACGGCCATTTTACATTTTGGCTGTTATTGCAACGACCATTTTTGGCTTCCCCCAACCCCCCCACCCCCCTACCCCCTTTAAATTTATTTTTAACCCCTAAGTTATTATATTTACACTTTAACCCAATTTTCCAACTATAAATACATCATTTTCTCTTCTTATTTCTCACAAATCTTCATACAATCTCTAATCTCTCAAATCTCAATCAATCTATTTCTATACAACATTGTCTATTACATATTCACTCTATTTATTAATTTGAGAATTGAGAGTGAAGTTGGCAACTAGCTTGAGGATTAATCTATCGAGCAAAGTTTCAATTTTCAACCTCTATCGATTACACATCGACTCTACGTCGGCGTTTGGTACATTTGTTCTCTCATTAAATTATTATTTTGTTTTTATTTCATTTAGCACATTTAATTTCATTATCTTTAACTTTTTAAGTCTTTAACTATTTATTACCATAATTAAAATGAAAATAACAAAAAATGTTTTGGGCAAGGCCTTGGGTATGAAGGGCAAGGGCAAGAGCAAGGGCAAAGGTACTTCTTCTAGTATTCCTAGACAAGACGATTTTATAGATCCTGAAATACCATATGATCTTGACACATATGTTTATCCTCAAAATGAAGAAGATTTTAATTTAGATGACACTCTAGATGATGATACACCTACTAATGTAGATGATGATACACCTACTAATATAGATGATGATACACCCACTAGTCAAATTCCTCATATCCCCCCTAGTATGAGACGAGGTCCGGCAAAACGACCATTAAAATCAGTTGTATGGAAATATTTTCACAGGGACGTACCGAATCAAGTAGCTATATGTAAAACTTGTAAATCTGTTTATTCTTTTAAAACTGGACAAGGTAATGGTGGGACGGGGGGTTTAGCAAGACACCTATTGCAAAAACACAAAGCCTTGCATGCCCAATACCTTATTGAAAAAGATGGTGAGCAAGCGTCCTCTCAATCGGGACAAGGTTCACATACTGTCCCGGACAAAGTACAGGGTCAAATTAACCCTATGACGGGGAGAGTTGTAGGCCCTAAATACGATAAACATAAAGATAGGGAAGCACTAGCAAAATTAGTTGCTGTGGAGGGTTTGCCTTTTTCATTTCCTGAATCGCCTGATTTTATTCATTATATTAGAGATATGTATAATTCTGCTTATAAAGGTTTTCCTAGATCAACAGTTAAGAGAGACGTGTTTAAATTTGCACACAAATATCAATAATATTTGCGTTATTCATTATATCACTTAAATTGCAAAGTCGCTCTAACTTCTGATATAGGTCGTAGTACTAACGACCATGATTATTTAACGGTAACCTGTCATTGGATAGATTATAAATGGTCTATGCAAAAACGTATTTTAGCATATAGATATATAGATAGTAGGCACACTGGTGAGCTTATTTCACTAAATATTTATTTAGTCTGCGATTATTACGGAATAACTGATAAAGTTATGAGTATTACATTAGATAATGCAGCTTCTAACAATTCTGCTATTTATGTTTTAAAAGAAGTTTTAACTCCGTCTTTTCCAAAACATTTTCATATCAAATGTGCGTGTCATATTTATAACTTAGTTGTAAAGGATGGTCTTTCACTTTTTCAAGATATTCTTGAAAAAATACAATTTGCTATAAACTTTATTTTTAAAAATAATAGAATTCAACAGAGAAAATAATATAAAAAAACTTGTCACGATTGTGGATTATCTTACAGAAAAATCCCCGAAGAAGTACCAACTAGGTGAAATTCTTTATATGACCAACTAGTTGTTGCTTATGACTATAGAAAACCTATCACTTTATTTTTTAACGCTCATAATCAAAATCCAAATGATATGATTATGGATAATGATTGAGACAAAATTAAAGAACTTATTGTATTTTTAGAGAATTTTCAACGAGCAACAAAAGAATTTTCTACTTTATATTATCCTACTATTTCAACTATGTTGTTTTATATAGCTATAATATTTTTACTTCTTAAAGAATATATGGAAAACCCTGCTTATAAGGCAGCTATTAAAAAATGATTATGAAATTAAAGAAATATTTTATTCCTATTCCCCCTATTTATATTATTGGTGTTGTATTAAACCCGACTATTAAAGTAGACGGTTGTAAAAATCTTATTGAAAATATTTATAACTGTATGGAGGTACTACCACCTCCAACTCCCAAAAATTTAAATGTTGAGTCACCCATTGAACAAACGCTAGAAGAAGTGTTGGATAGCGTATAAGATGAATGCAAAAAAGTATATTGGCATTACCAGCAAGAAAGTGCTAGTAACCAACCGGCTTTCGTACCATCTTCTTCTGCTTCAACACAGCCTCAAAAAAGACATGTTGTTTCTGGCGATGATTGAAAGCCTCGTAAATAGAATGTGCGGTGGTAATCGCTAACCAAATTAGCGAGTTCGATGTTTTTGTTTTGCAGACACTTTACCTTACCAAGCTTATCAATGAAGATGGAAAGGAAGACTTGTGAAATATTGGATGCGAATGAGAAGATATTCCGACACTTTCAATGATGACGAGATATTTTGAACATTCAAGCATTATCATCACAAAGCGCTTTTAAAGATAATTACAATGTTGTAATTCTAAATCTTGTATATTTCAATGAAATAATTAATAATAAGAGGCACAAAACAAATTGAGATGTTTTTTTTACACTCTTCTTGTCTTTGTTTAATTATTTAGTTTATAAATATATATATGAGTATAATACTATAATAGTATAATATGAGTATATGACTATCACTATATGACTATATGTTACTTTGTTAGTAATTTAGTATTTTTAATTTAGTGGAAAAATTTAAAAAAAAAAAACCCGCTCGTTACGTCGACCCGTTCGACCAGACCCCATCGGACCGTGCAGGGCGGGACGACACGATATCTTCCCGCTAGTACTGGTCACTTTGGCCCGTCGGCCAGACCCGCCCCTCCTCTCCGCTCGACCCGAGTCGAGCCCGCCTATTCCGATCTCAATGAGTTCGGCCCGTCCCACTGGCCAACCCTACTCTTAACAATGATTCCGCATTAATTTGACATGAACACACAAAAAAGAACAATAAGTCTTTTTTAATTTATTTGGGGGTGGGAGGATGGCGCCACCTAATGACTTAATTTTATTTTAAAGAAAATTGAGGTGGGGTCGTGGAGAGCGGTACATATTCAGACAATTTTTTTAACTTTTGCTTAGACTCTCTCTCTCTCTATATATATATATATATTATTATTATTATTATAATTAAATTCAAATTAGCTTCAAATTTTGGTCGACTCTAATTCTGAGGTAGGGTTATTGTGTAAAAGATCCCTTCACATGTATCCGGGAATGTCCCCATAGAATTGCCCATGATAACTTATGGAAGTGGACAAAGTAAAAATAGACACATAGGGAAATATAATGGCACATAAATTATTGGTTGTTTTGCTCTCAAAAAGATATGAGAAGAATATCAAGTCGTCACTCAATTCATCAAGAAGGAAAACGTTATTATTATTAGTATAAAGGCTTTATTATTCCTCCCAAAGTTTACAATTATCGGGTGCTTTTTCCTTCCTTGGTTAGGTTTTTAGGATAATTGATAATGAATCACTAAACGATGTGATGCAGTGGATGAGGTTGTTTTTTCCTTAATCAGAGGTCTCGGATTTAAGTTATGTATATGAAAAAATCCTTGGTAGGGAGCACTTTCCCTAGAAATGAACCTTGCGCGACACCAATCTAGATATAGACTTCGAACGCGAAAGATCGCACCGTGAGAAACCAAAAAAAAAGAAAAGGTAATAGCATGTGAGGAGAATAATCTATACACCACTCACTCATAATTTATAATGACACGTTACATCATTACATTGTTAGCGACTAATTAATTAATCAATAACATTGATACAAAACTTGATTTTGCATATCTTTTTATTCGTTTATATATAGTGATGATCATTGATCATGTAAAAGAAAATATCAAGTTATCTAATACTCCATTGGTTTTATTTCAAATTCTCATTTGCATAGACACTAAGTTTCAAAAGATATCAATATTAAAATACCCTTGAAACTTATGATTATTTAAAATATATACAATGACATTTTTATGAATATAGGAGTATGCCAGTAGTTGAAGAAGTAACACAGTAACAAGAAAAATGTCTTGGGTTTTCAGCTATTGTAGGTCGTAGCAAGAAAGAAGCTACCCGCACGGAAACATTTCGATTGGTTCAGGGACATGATTGTCCCAGAAGACAAACGAGTTCCTGGCACATGATGGGAGTTTATTTTCTCCTTTTGTGAGGATGACTCTTACACAGCATCGCATCTCCACCTAAGGAAGACTACGATTTACCCTCCACCAATCTCCGCTGGCCGGAGAGGTGGGAAGCAATATGGATTTCGCCTTTTGCTCCCAAGAAAGAAGCTAGGCGATTATGACACGACCATCTGCTCTTGTAAGTCGATTTCTCGGGGCTAAGTACTAACGCAACTCAAACTTTCTTAATGCGGGTGAGATCAAATCCTAGTTTTATTTGGCGGTCTCTCTGTGCGGCAAAATATCTTCTTCAGAAGCAAAGGGATGTGTAAAGAGAATTATAAATGGGCTTAATACACGGATTTATCACGACCCATGGCTACCAACTGGCCAATCTATGTTTATACAAAGTGTTTCCGAAGATGAGTCCATAAATCTTTGTGTGGCAGATTTAATATATAATGATACAAAAACATTAAAGCTACATCTCTTGGAAACTCTCTTTACTAATGTTTGAACCTGTTCTCGCCCCGAATTCTGCCTTCTGCCATTGTATCGGCTTATCGAATCGGGAGACAAATTGATTCCTTAACTCAAGTGATTTGGGCCGAAAAACTCTAATTTTCAGCAATGGGTTCCCCAACTACTCCAGAAAGTGTTAGGATGGTGTTACTAGTAAACTAAGAGGTAAGAAAGCATGAATACAACTGAGTACAGTAAAGATAAAATAATAAAGTAAGGATAAAAAATAAAGATAGATAACTTTTGATTTTTTTGATTGATTATGTGTCGTATATGCAAAAGAACGTTCCTATTTATAATACAAAAGGAAGAAAAATTATACAAACATGCCCCCCCCCCCCCCCCACATGTCAGCCATCAAGTAACCCACTAGGTTCAATGACTGACCATGGGGGAGGTGGTGCTGATTTTCTCGTCATCTACTCCTCTTGCTCGGGTAATGGCCCTTGTTTTCAGCTGTTGTTGGTCGTTACCGCTTCTAGAGGTCTAGAAACTCTTTTGACTAGTCGTTGAGGCATCTGCATCTGAGTGGATCTCAGTCGCACCTCTAACTAACAACTCCGGTTAAGATGCCTTAGTAGCCAATGAAGTTCTTGTGGTCGAGGGTTAAGAGTAAATTCGGATCCAGAATAGTTCAGTTGTCACTAAATTTTGGATGAACACTTAAATCATTATTTAGTGTTAACAATTGCCCCCTACATTAACTCAAGTGTGATTGTATAATCAATGTATTCTGAAATAGTCATCGTTTCAGTCTGACAGCCGTACATGTCACTTCAATCGTCTAATATCCAGTGCATGCAATGATGATTTCTTCTAAATTGAGTTTCCCTTCAACCGAGACGTATTTGTGACCACTAATCGGTCCCAATATATTTTAATCATGCATTCGAAGAGTTACCATAGCCCAGACATCTCATGATAATTCCATGCGAAACAGTCTTTATAATGCAGTAGAAGGGTCGTCATGCCTTGTTTGTCTTCTTCCTTCAGTAAGCCACTAGTATGTGTTAGCCAATGGATTTCTTCGGTTCCCAGTTGATATCTTCCAAAGGATACTAAGACTCAAAACTAGGCATAGCCCTTCTTATGGGCAATTTAAATTCCATCGGCGGCTCGACTTCATCGGCTGCCAGAGTTGGTTCGTCATCATGGTTCCTCCGTCAGGTTGTCGGTAGGTTATTCGTCCAGTTTTGATTGACCCGACGTTTCTCCTTCAGGTGTAATTACCTCTGAAGAAATTAAGTCGAATTCCCTCTCGATCGTCTTCGTCTACTTGGCATCGATGTCTTCGATTTTGGTTCCTTGGTATTGGAAATTAGATGCAATATTTGTTGCATCTTACGCAAGGTATTGGAACGGTGCATCCTTCTTTTATGGGTTCTGAATGCGACTCTCGGTGGTGCCTTTTTCTTTCCGGAAGCCTGATTGATAAACCATTTTTCTTCTTCTGTGTTGGCAGTTGGTTTAACCATTCTCTAGGGTATCGCCTGGTTCTCATTTCTCACCATTATGAGTAAGGACAAGACACCCTCACTTACATTAAACTCGACCACTCTTTGTTTGGTTTTAGGGAGTGGTTCTTTATCCATTCGAGGCATGCTCGGCTGCCAGTTGGTTGGCCTTCTCCCATTCGGTAGGTTTCTTTAGAACTCATACCCTTCTCATCAGTTATTTCCCTTTAGTTTCTCTTGACTCATCGGACTTAACGAAAGATACCATAGATATTGGTACCGCGGGAAAGGGGTCGGTATCAATAGACATTTCAGCCAGACTCTTGTCGGCTAGTTTGACCATTCCCTCCTTGATGCCCCTTTTAGATAGCCTTTCTGAAGACCACATAATTAGAAGTAGAGTGAATGTATGAATTATGCCACTTACAATACTTCTTATCTTTGAGTTCGTCGACCGGCGGCATCCTATGACCATCAAACAGCCAAATCTGCTTATCTTTGAGCAGATGATCAAAGATATGATCTGCCTTCGTGATATCAAACAAGTAACTGACCCTGTCATAGGATGAACTTGTTTTCTTGCCTTTGACAACTTTCAAGGTTGGGCAAGAGTAAACCTTATCCATAATAATCTCGGCCACCAATGCATCTTCCGTGCAATTGGCTGACTCTGAGTCGGACTTATCTACTTCAATAATGGGTACCAAGTGGGAGCCTAAATTTCGGCTGGCTCTTCTACGCTCATTCTCCTAGATGTACTGCTCTATTTGGCTAGCCTTTTCGGCTAACTGATTTAGGTCAGAGCAGGATTATTCCACCAACTTCTCGTTTAACTGCGGGTTCATATTGTTGATTAACATGTGGCCACACTCAGATTCAGGGAAGTGTACGGTGCATCTCCCAACCTTCTTTCTGAATCTCTGGATAAAATCGGCAGCCAATTCATCTTCCCACTGCTTGAGATTTGTTAGGTCTTACGGTAACTTGAGGCTGGGGCCAATAGAAACTATCATGGAAGGAAACCTCCATGTCAGCCCAACTCTGCATGGAATCAGGAGCCAAAGAGGAGTACCATGCAAAAGTTGTTCCCGTTATAGAGAGAGGAAATAACTGCAACTTATGATACTCATTCTGGCCAGCCTCGCCGCATTGGGCGGTGAATCTACTGACGATATGCTCGATAGTAGATGTGTCATCGTCGCCAGAGAAGATGGCAAACTCCGGTGTTTTGAAGCCTCTTGACAAAGGTGTTATCCGACACATACAAGGTGTTATCATCGTCTGAGAAGATGGAAAACTGCATGGTCGCAGTGTTTTGAAGCCTCTTCGCAAAAGTCTCTCGATAGTGGATTTGTCATCATCGTCGCTTGGTCATACGACACATTTTGCACCCCAAGATTCGGCGGCGACCATGCAGTGTGCTGGTTGCCAGACGAGTGGGCTTGTGTTCCTAGGTGTGATATCGGTTGCACCTGAGTAGGCACTGACTAATACACATGCGGCTGAGGAACAACATTGAGAGTCACGGTCTCATGCTGAACACCACCACTCGTCAGAGAGATGGCAGAACTAGCCGAGCATTCTCCTAGGTGCATTCGATTGGTCTCCATCTCCCTCGCTTGTTAAACCTCATTATGTACCATCGGCGTCACAATGTCAGCCAGCTATTTAGAATCTTGGTACATAATGTCATGGATGCCCAACTCGATATGTTGTCTAATAAAAGACGTGTTGGACCTTCAGATTGGCTAGAGTGTTCCACAACTTGGGTTGATGAAGAAAGTGGATGGGTATCAACCGATGAAGGCATACCCGAGGAGGATGTTGGTTCGTTATTCCATCTGGGAGGATTTTATTTAGGATGTGGACTGGGCTCAAGGTTCATTTTCTTAACGGACCTTAGACGCATACGCCAAGAATGATCCTGACCTAGAGAATCTAAATTCGCTATTAATTCACTTATGGTCCCACTAGGCGTGACAAATTTGTTCTCGCCCCGAATTCTGCCTTCTGCCGTTGTATCGGCTGATCGAATCGGGAGGCAAATTGATTCTTTAACTCAAGTGATTCATGTTGGAAACGGAACTCTAATTTCCAGCAATGGGTTCCCCAACTACTCCAGAAAGCATTAGGACGGTGTTACTAGTGAACTAAGAGGTAAGAAAGCATGAATACAACTGAGTACAGTAAAGATAAAGAGATAAAGTACGGATAAAATATAAAGATATATAAATTTTGATTTGTTTGATTGATTGTGTTTCTATATACAAAAGAATGTTCCTATTTATAATACAAAAAAGGGAAAAACTGTACAAACGTGCCCCCTCCCCCCATGACAGCCATCAAGTAACCCACTAAATTCAATGGTCGACCATGAGGGAGGTGGTGCCGATTTTCTCGCTCTCTACTCCTCTTTCTCGGGTAATGGCCCTTGTTTTCAGTTGTTGTTGGTCGTTACCACTTTTAGGGGTCTAGAAACTTCTTTGGCTTGGTCGTTGAGGCATCTGCATCTAAGTGGGTCCCAATCATACCTCTAACTAACAACTTCGGCTAAGATGTCTTAGTAGCCGATGAAGTTCTTGTGATCGAGGATTAGGAGTAAATTCGACTGTCACTGAATTTCGGCTGAACACTTAAGTGTTAACAGAACCGGATAATTAATTGTACATAAGTTCTTTTCAAGCCGAAACAAGTTTAATTATTTGCCTATACAGTATTAATTCTATTTATAGTCCTGTGATTAGGTTGTCTTGGGCAAGATATATAGTTTAAGGAATTTAATAAGTTATGTTTAACACACTGCATGTGCGATATATAAAATATGATTAGTAGGTTGTACGTAACAATTAATTGCATGACTCGCCATGCAACGTACAAGAAAAAGACAAACACATAAAACAATACATTTTGCCCATTTTATAACGAGAAGGAAAAGTAATATATTGTGTGGAGTATTTCTTTTAGGTGGGGTGTCTAAAGTTAGAACTTGCTGTCCTTAATAACAGATAAGTATTATTAGATTCACCTTTACCCAATGATATATATCTTATACACACTGATAATATAAAATAATTTAATTTAATTGATTATATACAAATTATTATTCTACTTTTCAGATTAGCATATTAAGTCACTGCACGAATACCACAAAGTTTTAACCGTTGCCTTTTCAAAATTTTACATATGCTTAATTTAAAAAATATATATGTATTGCTTCTAAAGTCTGTCATATTAAATACTACTAGCTAAAAAGAGTAGTGAATGCAATAATAATGCTTGCAAGTACCGACCTAAATGTACAAATCAACTGCAGACACAGGTGATCTCAAAAATGAAGATTAATAATAGAGCAACAACAATGTCTTTTTTAAGAATTAACCTAAAAAGTCACTCCTCCAATCGCTTAAATTTAAAAAAGAAAACACAAATATATAATATATGTATAATTGGATATAATTATTGCATAATTTATGTATATCAACTAGAAAAAGTAAACAAATTCGATCGACTATTTATGTAATTTTTTTTGTTTTCTTGTGTCGAATCATTACACCCAGTAATTCTAGGACATATAAGTGAGAAATGCGTGATGTGGATTTCAGGCACAGCACCGCGGTGCCAAAGGACAGGACAGCGGTGCTGAAACTTCTGAGAGTTGCAGGAATTCAGCACATGTGCCGATGCGAAATTTTACGATTTTGGCCAAGTGTGGGAGATATTTTGTGAAGGGAGACAAGTGGACAAATGGGGTTCATGGGACCCCCTCCACTTTTCCTATAAGCCCATATTAGACACAAGTCTTGCAAGACTTAACATCACAAATATCTTCTCATCCAACCCCTCATATCTCTCTCTTGTTCTTGAAGTTTTCAAAAACCATAGAAGTGAAGATCAAGATTAACGTATCCTCCAAGATTAAGTTTCGTAACTAAGTTCTAGGCAAAGTTGTTACTCCAAAACAGTGGGTCACAGTTTGGCTTAAAAATTTGTCTTGAAACCCTAAGCTAGGAGATAAACTTTTTGGAAGGAAAACATGAAAGCGGGATGGTTACAAGCTTGTAGGGGATACGTGTGTGTGATTGTAACTTGAAGAAGATGTGCAAAAGGTGAAGCAGGGCCGAGAACCTTAGGGATTGTTTTGTGATAAAACTAAGGTAAGATTTCTTCTTCCTCGTGAAGTAATTGGAAGTTACATGAGGTTATAATTGATAGATGAACTTGTGTTAAGAGAAATGGAGAATAAGAAATGCATGAGACAGTTTTGGCATGTTAGTCGATTATGGACAGTTTTTGGTTATTGTTGTTATTCTCGTCACTACTCGCATGTTAAAATGAAGGAAATCTTGTTATTACAAGTTGTTATGGTTTATATAAATGTGTTGAAATGTAAATTGGATTTTAAGAAGTTGGGGAAAGGACTTTGTGTGGTTGTTGGCCGAAAACTGCATGAAACGGTGGGACGTTATAATGCTGGAAATTTAGTTACAATTATGCATGTTTGAATGTGGTAATTGATAATATAAGTCCTAAAGGAATAAGGGTGTAGAAAGGTGTAGAAATGCTTCACATTCTACCCTCGTTGTGTTGGATTATGGACTATTTTTAGTGGACTATTTTATATAGATTAATAGGTCGGATTAACATGAGAAGTAGGTGTGTGAATCACCTTAGTTGCTGTTTTGGTTGTGTACTTAATTGGTACTTGGTTATTGATGTTATTGGCCATATTTGTAAGGTGGAAACGTATGTATAAATAGGGGAAGTGTTGCCCGAATTTTTATATGAAAGGAGAGTCATTATGTGGTATAGTGTATACTAGAATCATGAAGTTGATAGACGTGTTATTGTTATTATAGGGTTGAAGTACTACTTGAGACGTATTCTAGTTGTCAAGTTGGTATAGCTTATAAGGTACGTGAACTATCTTTTCTTCTTTTGGCATGTTTTATATGAAGTGAGTGTACGGCGGACGTAGATAGTTCTATTGAGTCTTAATCCTTAATGATATGTGACATGATAGTACATTGGGTTTGCTGCATGAAAGTTATCCTATCTATTTCATTGAGAGCCAAAAGATGATTTTAAATTTCATATGGTTGCTTATGATAGCTATTTGTGCACAATCCCTTATATGCTCGCCGTGTCCTTCGTTAGAGGTCCAGGAAGTATAAGTATATGATTTCATGGACATGTATTCATGATCTGATATAGATACTCATGAAAGTATCTGATTCCATGGACATGTATCCATGATGCGAGTATAGATACTCATGACAGTATATGATTTCATGGACATGTATCCATGATGCGAGTATAGATACTCATGACAGTATATGATTCCACGGAGATGTATCTATGATGTGTGTATAGATACTCATGACAGTATATGATTCTATGGACATACATCTGTGATGCAAGTATAGCTACTTATGACAGTATATGATTATATGGACAGACATTCACGAGTTGATATAACTCTCGCTTTTTAAAAATGTACAGTTGACTCTATTTTATATGGCACAGTTGGATCTGGTATTTTATTTTCATACTTGTCTCTGTCATCTTTTGTCTAGTTATAATCTTATTCACAGTACTTTATATTTACATACTTGGTACAATGTTATGCGAACCCCTTCTGCAGTGCTGCGTTAAATGCCGCAGTGCAATTACACGATTTGGTGATCCTCGAGCTTAGGATCCTTGCCCAGCTGGTTGAGATAACTCCATTGTTTCGGAGTATAATCATTTTGGTATAGTTTTGCTATTACAGGCTTATGTACATTCAGGGGTACGGCGGGGCCTTGTCCCGTCATAGTTACTGTTATATTCTTAGAGGTATGTAGTCATGTGTGGGTTGGACATATGTACAGTTGCAGTTATTTGGATATTTTTATATACGGTGGCGGCCTTGTCGGCTTGCCTGTTATTATAAGAGTTGTCATTACAGTTTAAGGGAGAAGTTCCCCTTGGTTATGTGATTATGAGTTGTTCCTTAGTTTCCGCAGGTTATATATGATGTATGGGTATAAGAGTGCCCAGGTAGGGCATCAGTCGCGGCTCGTCGGTTCGGGTCGTGACAGGTACAGTCGCACAAGGCGTGAGTTCTCATACCAAGCCATTTTTTCAATCTAATATCTATCCATTTTAAGACGTTTATGTAAGATGATATTAATCTCCTTTAGGAAGTCTTCTCATTAATATCAAAGTATATATAGACTACAATAGTCATCCCTTATACAATAGGAATCCTAAACTTATACAAAAGAGAAATCATAGTCTTACCTTACTTATATTTACACAATATATGAAAATATTCTAATTATGGGTAGAGACACAACTGTTTCTATAATATACATGTTTAGACACCCCCTCAGTCGGAGCGGGAGGAGGTCGGATGCTGAGACTAGATCTGAAGTCAAGAAATAGTTGTCTGGAAAGTCCTTTGGTAAATATGTTTGCATCACGATAGGATGATGGAACATGTAACACTGACATGGCCTAGCGACTTTCTCATGAGCGAAGTGTAGGTTTATCTCAATATGCTTGGTTGTGATGTTGAACCAGTTATGAGAAAGATAGATGGCGAGATATGTTATCACAATACACAATAGATGTCGCGCAAAGACACTAAAGTTCTAACAGTAAATTTCTGAGCCAACAAATCTCAACTACCACATTTGTAACGCCTCTGTACTCAGCCTCGACACTGGATCGAGATAGGGTAACATGTCGCTTGACAGACTAAGAAATCAGATTATCATTATCCCCTAAAAATACACAAAAGCCGTAGGTGGAGTGTCGCGTGTCCAGAAACCCTGCCCAATCTGCATTCGTATAAGTGAACAACTTGTTTGGTGCAGAGAGGTATAGGTGCAAACCATAATCAAGTGTTCCCTTAATGTATCGAATGATACTCTTAAGAGCAGTACAATTAGACTATCTGGGGGCATGCATGAATAGGCATACCTGCTGAACAACATAAGCAATGTCTGGCTTTGTGAATGTGAGATACTGAAGTACACCTGCAAGGCTCCTATACAGAGTAGGATCAGAGATTGGAGCACCATCCATAGCACTGAGCTTAGATTTTGAATCAACTGGAATAGGTGGGAGGCTCCAAGGCGGAGGAATTTGTTGGATATGGAGAAGGAGGGGCTGACGTCGGAGGAGGCACCGCGGTTCCGTGGTCAAGGGCCGCAATGCTGGAAGGTGCCGTCGGAGGCACCGTGGCGCCATGATCAAGGTCGCAGCTGGAGGGCAGACCTCTCGAGTTTTAGCGCCGCGCGCCAACACCGGCCGCGCATCGACGGTGAAGCAGGAACCTGTTCGCAGGAGTTTTGGCGTCGCGACACTGACCCGTGGGGCCGCGACGCTGACGTTATTTCTGCGGTAGTGTTATGTTCTAGATGACTAAGGATGATGGGAGAGATGGCAGGCTCGTCAGAAAAGAGTAATCCTATTTTTGGAACTGTTTAAGATTTGAAAACGGGAATGTGGTCTCGTCGAATGTGACGTGACGAGAGATGTGGATCTGACGAGTGGACAAGTCATAGCATAGATAGCCTCTATTGTTTGGTGGGAAGCCTAGGTAGACATATGGAGTGGACCGGGGGACTAGTTTGTGAGGGGCAGTAGAGGCAAGGTTAGGATAGCATAGACAACCAAATATCCAGAGATGATCATAAGAGGGGACTCTATGATAGATGATTTCGGTAGGGGTCATATTGTGAAGGGTTCTAGTTGGGAGAATATTAAGAACGTATTCTTATATTTTAGCAGCATAGACCCAGAAGGACGGAGGTAGGGAGTCATGAATCAATAGAGTGTGAATCATATTGTTAATGGTGCGTATGATTCTTTCAGCTTTACCGTTTTGTGGGGGTGGTGTGGGGGTAGGAGAAGCGAAAAACCATGTCATTATTAGTACAAAAATGGTGAAACATAGAGTTGATGAATTCACGACCATTATCGCACTGAATAGATTTTATACCTTTTTCAAATTGTGTGTGAATGAATGTTCGAAACTCAGAAAATTTGGCAAACACTTCCGATTTAAATTTGAGAGGATACAACCAAACAAAGTGAGAAAATCATCTAGTAAGATAAGATAGTATTTATGATCGAGAGAACTAACAACAGGTGATGTCCATAAATCGGCATGTATAATATCAAAAGATGTAAAAGTAACACTAGTAGATGATTTAAACGGAAGACGAGTATGTTTTCCTAAAGAAGAAGAAACACAATTTTGGGTAAGCTTCCCATTACAAGTAATGAAATTATTTCCTCTAATAAAATTAAAAACTGAGGCTCCTGAATGACCAAGTCTATTATGTCATGTTGAGGAAGAAATTGTCGCTAGAGAGACGGGAGAGCTAAATCTGGCAACGGAGTTGGGAGTGAATGGATATAGATCCCCCGTGCTATTGCATATCGTAAGAGGTGTCCCCGCATGAAGATCATTCACAGTGAAACCAAAAGGGTCGATGTCGCGCCCTTTTTCGGCCGCGGCATTTATTATCTAAACTCCTGCTTAAATAAAAGGTTAGAAAATAAATAACAAATGCTAAATGGTTTAAGAGGCTTAAAGATTTTTTAAAATGCTAAAGGATGCTAAAATTGCAAAAGAGACTAAAGTTTAAAAGGGGTTGCTAGAATGCTAAGGGTTCGCGGAGTCGCCACCTAATTAATTTGGGTGAATTAGGACACCTAAATGTTTAACTAGTTTAAAGTAAACATTAACTCCATTTAATGGTCGGCTAAACTTAGTGAGACTCTGGATAAGGGTTCTTTATTATCCTAAAGGGAAGGGGTTAGGCACTCTAAAGGATCCGCTAACTTGCGGTTGTCCGTTCAAACCTAGGTTAATTATTGTATTAGAAAAATGCATGTTTAGAAATATTTAAGTTAAAAGATATTGCAAGTATATAAAAAATGTATTTTTTGACAAAACATAAGGGAGTTGTAAGATTTGTTTATGTAAAGTTTAAAAATACATATCGTATAGCAATAGTGTGAAATGTAACTCAAAAGTCGGGTTTGGACAAAAAATAAACATGGTTTATACAAGTATAAGATTGATTTATTTAAAACAGTACTTATATTTGCAAAATTGATTTTTAACTAATATATATATGTCTTGATATCTAAAATGCTTATTGATAATAGGAAAATGATAAATTATATACTGTTAATAACGAGTATGAGAAAATTATTTCTTTGTTATGGATTTAGTAAAAGTAGTCTTAATCACATGATGTGAAATATAAATAAAGAGTGGTTAAATTGTTTTTTAAATCTAGACCTATGTGTTGAACCTAAAACAAATAATAAAATGGATTTATATTTTAAACTACCCTCCCAATCTATTCGACGACTAATAGAGTCATGTATCATATTAATTACATTATTAAGATAATAAAATTGCAACAACAAAGAAAAGCATATCATGAGGCAACGAGATTTAACGAGTAGGAGGAATTGAGATGGATGACGACGTCATCTTGTACTATTTTTTTTAGGGAATTTCTGAAGCGAGAATGCGGTGGACACAGATGCGGGTCTTCATTTGTTGCAGCTTGTGATGAGTCTCGCCATGAGACTCTTCGTTCAGCTCCGATGTAGGCCATGTGACAGAAAAGAAGATAAGGATTAGTATATATCCTAATTACTTGAATCATAAAAATCCATACACACATAATCTATATTAGTACATAATCGGCGCATACAGATATGTAAATCAGTGAATAGAATGGCACGATTTAGCTTCTAAGGCGTGACGATAAGATATAATAAGGCAACGAGATGCGTGAATAGGGAAAACAAATATGCAATCCCCTTATTATAAATTTGAATTAAACATGCAACCATTCTTATGCAAAGCCCACATTTAATGTTCTCTAACTTCAGAGGAAGGCAATATTCAGTCTTACTGATAAGAAACCCAATCGAACAGATGCCAACCATTAGGCGTCAAGTTTGCCAGACACCACATTAATACATTCATGTTTCTTTTACAGGGGGACTTAACGTGATCATACAGGTAGGTTACTGATGCATGAAGAGCCAACAACACACCGGGCATGGTCAAACTACTTTCATGATTTCCGAGATTAAGAAAAACACGGTTCAGTTTGTACATATTTAGAAGACACTAATAAACCAAGTTCACATATCATTTTTTTTTATTTTGAAGATGGATAAGGCTGCCCTTTGTAGAACGACATATGATTGTATATACATATTAACCTTAACCCCAATCAACATATTTAGAAAATACGACCAATACTTTGTTTCTAGGCTAAAACTTTAAACCATGACAATTTCTATAACGAAACAGTGAGAGCGGTACACTATAAGTTTTGAGAATGAATCTGCCAGTAAGGAAATGGTGCAACCTCATTCAACATGTAACTCCATCTATTCTAATTATATGTACTGTGTCATCTATCCATTCCCAGAAAGATTAAGCCACAAATTTAAGTATTGTCTTTGCTTACTGCATGCAGAGTATGTCCATTTTACTAATCTCATTTCACTTACAAATTTCTTATTAAGGCGAAACATAAATAGACAAAATTAATACTACAACATCCACTAAAATTAGTCAACCAAACACTGCATATTAGCTGACCAGCGATTAAGTATATCTAAAATGTAGTATGTTGATCAAAGGTATACTAATCTTTTGAAGTAAATAACATGATTAAGAAGACGTTTGAATGCACTAGGACTGATCCTCTTGCATAAACAAAAATCAGATCCAATCACAGGATAAGATAAGCCAACACAAAACAGACATATTTCAAAAAAAATTATTTAAAAAGGGTTAGTCATGGCGACTTAACAGTAGAGTAGTACACGGGAGAGAGCAGCCCTTAGCACACAACAAAACAAACCAAAAACTGTTAACTAACATGTTATGAAATATACCTCGACAAGTACATACATCATATAATAATACTTGTACTTCATTTCTACCACAGAGGCGGTTTATTACTCTTTGCCCGAGTCCTTTCATTCTCATTCAGACAACTTCCATATTATTCAAAACTAATAAGGTTTGTATTATAACAATAAGTGCCATGAGGCCTCGACTCGTTAACACCCAACATAATAGATCAAACAATCATCAATACTAAACTAAACACATTCTACATTGATTTAATAGACATAAACAACAAACTAATTCTCATTTGCAAGTTTTCATGGTGAACCTCTGTTTAAACAAACTTAAACTAACCCTGACTAATACCAATTTAACGAACCCGCACAATAACAAAATGAAAACATCTAACAAACATGCCAACATATCATACCGACCGTATTAAGTAAAGTAAACAAGAAATCAGAGATAGAATCGGTTTTACCTTCTCCGAGCAGCGAACCGAGGCAACGTATCAAGTCGTCGATTCACTCGAAGGGCTTACGCCTATGCGACGGAGAAGAACGAGTTTTTTGCTCGGAATAGAAGCTTATATTAATAACGGGGGTTACGGCGTGAAAGCTTTTATGGATTCTACCTTTATGCATGTACTGGTTTTCTCCAACGTTTGTCGATGATCTTGCATGTGTAGATTGGTTCCTTATTTATAGTCCCAATTTGGGTTCTAAATTTGGTAGGTTTTTTAGGGCTCATTTAGGTTGCTGATTCGCTATTAATTTGGTACTGATTTGGACCCTTCTTTTGGTGCGATTTTGGTTACCATTTCGGGGTTGATTTGGGCGTGATTCTTACTTGTGGGATTTATGGAAGGTGATATGTTTTACTCGCCGGATCTTCCGTCCGAAAAATCCGGCGAGGGTCTTGCTGGTTGTCGGCGACTTTGTGTAGTTAGGGTTCTTGAAGAAAGGCTGAGGGAGACGAGGGCAAAGGAAAAGGGGTGTTGGGCTTCTGTGGGTAAGGTATAAAGGGCAGGGGGCATGTGGGCTTGCGGGTTGGGCTAACGGGTTTGGGCCAGGGCGACGGGTAGAAGGCCTGGGCTGCAATGGGTTGGGTAGAAAATGGTGGGTAATTAGTATTAGGTTAGTTTTAATTAGGTACTTAATTAGGAGTTAATTTTAGGTATTTAATTAATTAGCTAATTAATTCTAGGCGAGTGTATTAATTAATAGTTTTTAGGCTTTTAATTAGTGACAAAGTAATTAATTAATTGTGATTAAATTATCTAATTATTATAAAATAAATGCGGGTGTGTTATTTAATTAGTGCTTAATATTTTAGAATGCGGCGTTATTGCTAAAGTATTTATTAATTAATTATTTAAGAACTACAATGAGCTTATAATTAATAAATGCGGGCGCGAGATTCTAAGTGCTTTAAGACGCGGTGTCATTATTAAATGGTTTATTTATGTCTGTATTAATGTTTTATTGTTGTATTTTATTATTATAAAATTGCTTTAAAATTAGTGTAATTTTATAGTTAATGACTCGACGGGAGGGTCAAAATTGGGTGTCAACAGTTGTCCCTCTTTGTATGGAGATGATGGAAGAATCTTCGGACAAAGACGTTGACTCATGTAATTTTGTCTCGATCTCGAGAATTGAAATGTTTGGGAAAAAGACAAGGCTGATGCAAAATTTAAAATTGTCCCAGTGTCGAGTTATGGCGACACTGGGCTACCATGGTCAAAATACCAGGCGGGATAACGCGGACTCAAAATTTGTCGATGTCGAGTTATGGCGACCTTTGGGCTATGGTGTAAAAATAAAAATAAAAATGGCGGCTTTAACACAGGGTGTCTGCTATGGCTTATGATGCGGGTTTTATTGTGATGTGGAGCAGTGGGCCGGCTGAGGCGTTTACGCCATTTGTTGGGAAGGTTGGCCCAACAAATTGCCCGGTTATTGTAAGAAAATCCACGTTGTGCTCCTGCTCGCATGTTAAGACTTGAACAAGCGGTTAGTGCATAAGCTGTTAAAACAAAATAATGTAAGAATGTAAATTTTGTGTTGTGGTTGTAGTCAAATCGTATATGAAATGATGTGATAATACTGGCGTCTTGTATAGACGAGATCGAGATGGCGCCTTGTGTGGCGTTATCGTCTTGTATGGGCGAAGTGCACGTATGCGCCTTGTATGGCGTTCTTCGCCTTGTATGGACAAGATGCAAATGGCGCCTTGTATGGCGTTATCGTCTTGTATGGGCGTTATGCATAAAACGCCTTGTATGGGCGTTCTCGTCTTGTATGGGCGAGATGCGTATAGCGCGCTTGTATGGCGTTATCGTCTTGTATGGGCGAAATGCAAATGGCGCCTTGTATGGCGTTTCGTCTTGTATGGGCCGAAATGCAGTAGACGCCTTATGGGCGTTATAAATGCTTGTATGGGCGAAATGCAAATAGCGCCTTGTATGGCGTTATCGTCTTGTATGGGCGAAATGCAAATGGCGCCTTGTATGGCGTTATCGTCTGTATGGGCGACATGCAAATGGCGCCTTGTATGGCGTTCTCGTCTTGTATGGGCGAGATCTGGTAACGCCTTTGTATGGGCGTTATCGTTGTATGGGCGAGATCAGTGGCGCCTTGTATGGGCGTTATAAATGTATGGACGAGATGCAAATGACGCCTCCTTAGATAAAAAATTATTCTATATGTGGAGTTGTGTCGCAATTCATGCGTACTCAAAACCAGATGAAATAATTAAAGTGTAAATGATGTAGCCTGTGGTTTTTTGCAAGATGTATTTGATGTAGACTTGTTGCAGTGAGCGAATCTGTTGTATTGGAATGTTGCTATTGGCGTCGTTTTCGGACTTGGCGTCGTTTCGGACTTGTTGTCGTTTTTGGACTTGTTGTGTTGATGACGTCGTTGTGTTGCTGCTGCCCCTGTAGACTAAAGCTCAAGAAGGAGTTAGTGCATGCGCTAAGACAGAATAATAATAAAGCATGAAATGAGAAAAATGCAGCTTTGAGAACAGAGAAAATCGTCCCTGCGTAGATGTGATATGTTGATGATGGCGTCGTTTTCGGACTTGGCGTCGTTTTCAGACTTGGCGTCGTTTTGGACTTGGCGTCGTTTTCGGACGTGGCGTCGTTTTCGGACTCGGAGTCGTTTTCGGACTCGACGTCGTTTTCGGACGTGGTGTCGTTTTCGAACGTGGCGTCGTTTTCGGACGTGGCGTCGTTTTCGGACGCGGAGTCGTTTTGGAGTCGTTTTGAACTTCGGCGTCGTTTTTGGGCGTGGTGTCGTTTTGGACTTAGCGTCGTTTTGGGCGTGGCGTCGTTTTGGGCGTAAGTCGTTTTGGACTGAGTCGTTTTGGACTTCGGCGTCGTTTTGGGCGTGGTGTCGTTTCGGACTTCGGCGTCGTTTTTGGGCGTGGTGTCGTTTTGGACTTGGTGTCGTTTTGGACTTGGCGTCGTTTTGGGCGAAATGCAGATGTTAAATCGTTGTATGGGCGAAATCAGATGTTAAATCGTTGTATGGGCGAAATGTAGATGTTAAATCGTTGTATGGGCGAAATGTAGATGTTAAATCGTTGTATGGGCCGAAATGTAGATGTTAAATGCGTTGTATGGACGAAATGTAGATGTTGTATTTATTGTCCTCGCCGTTCTGTTGACTGCGACATTCACTCAAAAATTGTGAGTTCGGGAGGGTGGCGATTTGTGTTGGCTCTTGATATTTGCAGCGTTGTCTAAATGCGGACCGTATAACCGCTGCGATTTGAGTCTCGGTGAAAACATTTGTTGAAAATATTTTATCTTGAGAAAATACTAGTAGGAAATTATATCGATTTTGAATAGCGACATGTTATGAAACGAGCGAGCATCCTTATCTGAAATCGGCGATATATTCTCTCATACTCTCGGTGCTCACTTGCGTCGACTTTCTTTTAAAATTTTGTCGATTTTGGGACATGGAACCCTCAGCGTAAATTGACCGTATCCATTGATGTCATTTGTAGTAAAGTCCTTAAAATTGTCCCGGTTATGTCGATCTTTCAAGCGTATGGGATCATATTTGTCAATGTCCTTTCGTGGCGAAGTCCTTAAAAATTGTCGATTTTGGTATGGCCGATCGGATATATATCGTCGCTGGACATAATCTTGATAACGTCGTTATGCGGGCGTCTTTCTTCTTGTTCTGTAGAATAAATGCTCACGCAAGCTAAGCGAGAAAAGCGTTAGTGTATACTGTTTAAACAAAATGATAAATATATATGAAGTGCAATTTTATGGGTAGAGATGTAAGTCACGATATCTTGGGATGAATCTTGAGATGTTGTCCTTGCGGGTGACGAATTGCCATAGTGTCCTTGTTGTGTGTGTGGGTTGCAACTTTGACTTTATGTTCGGTGATCTTGTATAATTTGTTGCGAGATTTGAACTCGATTGTTGATGTTTATGCAACCTGCTATTTACGAAGAATTTTGTTGTATTTTACGCTACGCTGGTATGCGGAACTTTGTTATACCTTACGCTAATATGAAGGACTGCGCTCGAAAAATTTGTGAGTTTGAGAGCGGTTGATTCGCGTTGACTTTGTAGTTTTGACTCTTGATGTCGGACGTGCCTTGTTTGGGACTCATAACCCACTGGTTTCTACCTTGTCCCAGATTTTGAAAAGGGTGTTTGGCTGAGGGTCTCGATGGAGTTGTTTGTATGTTATGTGCATTCTTGTTATTTGAGCG
This sequence comes from Przewalskia tangutica, assembly GCA_029844215.1. Lineage (NCBI taxonomy): Eukaryota > Viridiplantae > Streptophyta > Magnoliopsida > Solanales > Solanaceae > Przewalskia > Przewalskia tangutica. The sequence continues at coordinate 104,176 of JAQGDG010000407.1, forward strand.
AAGGAAAGTTTCCTAGTGGTGTGGCGAAGCGATTTAGGCGCTCGTATCCCGTGAGAATCAGTCGTAGCGTAGTTCATTACAAGCGAATATTAGGTAAAATTTTCTAAATGTGGGGCCGAGGCGATGTGGCCGCCTACGTATCCTTGAGGAATCGGTCGAGCGTAGTTCCAATTACATATAAAGGGCAAAATGCATTAAACTAACTATCTCGGGACTTGGCGGGGCGAAGCGGCGCGAGTCCACTTCTTCTCTGTGTCTTAGAGGCGGTCTTGTGGGATCATCTGGATCACATTGTATTTATGTTTCCTTTTCAACGAGAAGACTTTAGAGCCGCTTCCGCGGATTTTGTATCTTAACTTTTGATTTACTGCGAAGTGCATGTTTTGATGAATAGTGATTGGTATGCGCAAGCTCTAGCGAGGCATTCTCTTCATTTGGAGATTGATTGATGATTGACAACGGTCCTTGGCTATTTAGTTCAGCAATCATGTTAACATAGGCATCATCGGGGTTTGGTAAGTGGTTGTTGTTTATATTGGGGAGCTTAAAGTTGGATGACTCCGTCTTTGATCAATTCTCGATTTTGTCTTTGAGGTATAACAATTTGCGATGTCATGCCCGCCGACAGGAGTGGTATGCCTGATGTTTAGTTTTATCGTGCCCTGGGAGGTAGGCACAGGGGTATTTAGGAATTGGGCGGAGTATTCCTGCGGCTTTCAGCTTCTCATACACTTGGGCTATGGGTTCGCCTAAAGGTGTATAGGTTTTTGTTGGTTTTCTTTCGGCATCTATGCGGGGTTTGGGCCCGTTTGGTGTGCGGGTTCGTGATTGTGGTGAGTATTTTGGATATGCTGGTTGGGTATGGTAAACAGGATATGGGGGGGCGTAGTGCTGATAATGTGGATTTTGAGTGTTTTGGTTATAGTAAGGAGGCGGTGGATTGTGATACACTGGATGTTGTTCTGGCCTATGCTCCTGAATGACCATGATAGAGGGTGATGCATCTCTTCTCCTCTGTGAGGTACCTCCGATGGAATTTGTTGCTGCTCGCTAGTTGCTTGTAGAATTGTCGGTCAGTAATCTGCTGTCTTAATGCCTTCTTCCACGAAGTCGCCCATTCTTACGACTTCTGCAAAACTTCGCCCAATTACACTAATCATCCTTTCATAATACGTCGCGTCTTTTAACAATTTGCCACGAGCAAGGTGGTCATTTCGCTCTCTGCCGTTGGAGAGTGGACCTTGCCTTCGACCGCCACCTCAGGGCGTATTCCCTGAAAGTTTCTGTGGATTTCTTTTCAAGCTTCATAAGATAAAATCTGTCTAGGACAGTGTCAGTGTTGAATCTAAATCTATCCATGAAATCTTGTGCCATGGCATTCCAACTGTCCCATTTTCGAGGGTCTTGGCATGTGTACCAGTCCAGCGCCTCGCCGGTTAGACTCCTGATGAATAGTTTCATAATGATTGTTTGATTTTTACCAACTCGATCAATTTATCACAATATGACCTTAGATGAGCTCGAGGATTCCCTTTCCATCGAACATGTCAAATTTGGGCACCTTGTACCCACGGGTAATTCAACGTCGAGTGCGTGCATAAGTTTTCATATTCTAAACCTTCATCCCCTTTGTTCATTTGAATGCTTTTGAATGCCTCTTTCAACTACAGTTTCTTTTGCCACATTTTCATCAGCTCTAGCTCGAGTTTGCCGCTCCATTTCCTTGTGTTGATCTGTCTCTTGAGAGGATGTATGCATAATAAATGGTTGACTTTCGATCGGATGTGCTAATCCCTCATATTGTTTGTGTGTCATCTGCTCGTATTGGGTGGCTTGGCAATTTGGGTTGAGTGGGGAGATAAAAGTAGGTGGAGGTTGAGATGTGTATGTAGTGAGCGGATCATTTTGGAGGTCGACTTGCAAATTGGCCAGGCGAGTGACATTTTGGTGTGGTGGTATGTTGCGGCCTCTGCGGGGAGCTTTGGGGAAGTGGAGGCTCAAGGGCTTGTGACACGATTGCATTTGTCCTTTGCTCTGGGAGTGGTGCATTCAAACTAATAGACAGGTTTGTGATATTTCGGAGCCTTTCTATTTGGCTTGCATGATTTCCATTTATTTGCAATAGTGTGGCGAGTTTCGATCATTGGTGTTTCTCCTTTCTAACGCCTCTGCATCCTCTACGAGGCAGGGGATGAGTCTAAGTTGTTTAGTTACGGTCTTACGGATTAGTCATTTATTGGATGATTGTGTACGCGATCAGCGAATCAACCTTTTGAGGATAAGCTAGACAAAAATAAACCTTTAACAAATGAAGCAAACCAAGTTAGTATAATATGCAAAAAGTTGCAGCCAATATATACTAATAAGCAAATTGCAAATCAAGTGCGTGTTCTAACATGTTTGGGACCTCTTTTAATGCCGGAGGTGGGCCTAAACGCCCGGATATGCGAGTTATGTGGTTGTCCAAGCCGCCCAACTGTAATGCTTTTGTTGGAAATGGCGACCAAATGACGGTGCACTTTTCCCAATTTTAGCATAACATGATTGGGTTTGGATTTGTCTATCATTGTCACGCCACACATAATATGCCGGTTGGTCGTTGGGTTGAGAAACCCGTCGACAAGTTTGGTGTCTTCCTAATTGTGGTGTCGATGCCAGGGACCGACCCACCTAAGGTAAATGCATGCATGCCCTAAAATAAGGGTGGTATAGCTCTATCTTAAGTTTCTAAGATTTGGTTTTTCTAGGCCTTGAGTTCGGCGGACAACTCAGTGAGAAGGCTACGGTGATCAGACGAACCGATCTAACTCATATGACGCTGACTCTCTTAAAATTTGGATATTTTTGAAAGAAATTTGCGGGTCTGCGCGAGCACGCGGTAGCGTGAGTGTGTGATTTGTGTGAATTTTCGAATGGAAGAAATATGAAGCGGAATGCGGTTTAGGAAAGCGATAAAGCAAGTAGTAAAATAAACAAAATACAATACACAAAAATTAAATGCAAAATAGTTGCCAAATAATAGCCTAGGTGCATTGTGGTTAAGAACCTAAAATCCCGATGAAGTCGCCGTTACATGCGCCACTTTTTGACGCGGCATTTATTATCTAAACTCCTGCTTAAATAAAAGGTTAGAAAATAAATAACAAATGCTAAATGGTTTAAGAGGCTTAAAGATTTTTTAAAATGCTAAAGGATGCTAAAATTGCAAAAGAGGCTAAAGTTTAAAAGGGGTTGCTAGAATGCTAAGGGTTCGCGGAGTCGCCACCTAATTAATTTGGGTGAATTAGGACACCTAAATGTTTAACTAGTTTAAAGTAAACATTAACTCCATTTAATGGTCGGCTAAACTTAGTGAGACTCTGGATAAGGGTTCTTTATTATCCTAAAGGGAAGGGGTTAGGCACTCTAAAGGATCCGCTAACTTGCGGTTGTCCGTTCAAACCTAGGTTAATTATTGTATTAGAAAAATGCATGTTTAGAAATATTTAAGTTAAAAGATATTGCAAGTATATAAAAAATGTATTTTTTGACAAAACATAAGGGAGTTGTAAGATTTGTTTATGTAAAGTTTAAAAATACATATCGTATAGCAATAGTGTGAAATGTAACTCAAAAGTCGGGTTTGGACAAAAAATAAACATGGTTTATACAAGTATAAGATTGATTTATTTAAAACAGTACTTATATTTGCAAAATTGATTTTTAACTAATATATATATGTCTTGATATCTAAAATGCTTATTGATAATAGGAAAATGATAAATTATATACTGTTAATAACGAGTATGAGAAAATTATTTCTTTGTTATGGATTTAGTAAAAGTAGTCTTAATCACATGATGTGAAATATAAATAAAGAGTGGTTAAATTGTTTTTTAAATCTAGACCTATGTGTTGAACCTAAAACAAATAATAAAATGGATTTATATTTTAAACTACCCTCCCAATCTATTCGACGACTAATAGAGTCATGTATCATATTAATTACATTATTAAGATAATAAAATTGCAACAACAAAGAAAAGCATATCATGAGGCAACGAGATTTAATGAGTAGGAGGAATTGAGATGGATGACGACGTCATCTTGTACTATTTTTTTTTAGGGAATTTACGGCGAGAATGCGGTGGACACAGATCACGGGTCTTCATTTGTTGCGACTTGTGATGAGTCTCACCATGAGACTCTTCGTTCAGCTCCGATGTAGGCCATGTGACAGAAAAGAAGATAAGGATTAGTATATATCCTAATTACTTGAATCATAAAAATCCATACACACGTAATCTATATTAGTACATAATCGGTAGCATCTGAGATATGTAAATCGGTGAATAGAATGGCACGATTGCTTCTCGGCGTGACGATGAAGATATAATAAGGCAACAGTATGCAGCAAATAGGGAAAACAAATATGCAATCCCCTTATTATAAATTTGAATTAAACATGCAACCATTCTTATGCAAAGCCCACATTTAATGTTCTCTAACTTCAGAGGAAGGCAATATTGATCTTCGCGATAAGAAACCCAATCGAGCAGATGCCAACCATTAGGCGTCAAGTTTGCGGACACCACGTTAATACATTCATGTTTCTTTTACTGAGGACTTAACGTGATCATACGGGTAGATTCTTGATGCATGAAGAGCAACAACCACGGGCATGGTCAAACTACTTTCATGATTTAGAGATTAAGAAAAACAGTTCGGTTGTACATATTTAGAAGACACTAATAAACCAAGTTCACATATCATTTTTTTTTATTTTGAAGATGGATAAGGCTGCCCTTTGTAGAACCGACATAACATTGTATATACATATTAACCTTAACCCCAATCAACATATTTAGAAAATCGACCAATACTTTGTTTCTAGGCTAAAACTTTAAACCATGACAATTTCTATAACGAAAGCAGTGAGAGCGGTACACTATAAGTTTTGAGAATGAATGCGCGATGAAATGGTGCAACCTCATTCAACGTGTAACTCCATCTATTCTAATTATATATGCTTGTGTCATCTATCCATTCCCAGAAAGATTAAGCCACAAATTTAAGTATTGTCTTTGCTTCGCATGCAGTATGTCCATTTTACTAATCTCATTTCACTTACAAATTTCTTATTAAGTGAAACATAAATAGACAAAATTAATACTACAACATCCACTAAAATTAGTCAACCAAACACTGCGTATTAGGCGACCAGCGATTAAGTATATCTAAAATGTAGTATGTTGATCAAAGGTATACTAATCTTTTGAAGTAAATAACATGATTAAGAAAGGCGTTTGAATGCACTAGGGTGATCCTCTTGCATAAACAAAAATCAGATCAATCACGAGGATAAGATAAGCCAACCTGAAAGCAGACGTATTTCAAAAAAATTATTTAAAAGGGTTAGTCATGGCGACTTAACGGTAGAGTAGTACGGGAGAGAAGCGACCCTTAGCACAACAAAACAAACCAAAAGCGTTAACTAACATGTTATGAAATATACCTCGACAAGTACATACATCATATAATAATACTTGTACTTCATTTCTACCACAGAGGGGCAGTTTATTGCCTACTGCCCCAGGTCCTTTCATTCTCATTCAGACAACTTCCATATTATTCAAAACTAATAAGGTTTGTATTATAACAATAAGTGCCAGCAGGCCTCAACTCGTTAACACCCAACATAATAGATCAAACAATCATCAATACTAAACTAAACACATTCTACATTGATTTAATAGACATAAACAACAAACTAATTCTCATTTGCAAGTTTTCATGGTGAACCTCTGTTTAAACAAACTTAAACTAACCCTGACTAATACCAATTTAACGAACCCGCACAATAACAAAATGAAAACATCTAACAAGCATGCCAACATATCATACCGACCGTATTAAGTAAAGTAAACAAGAAATCAGAGATAGAATCGGTTTTACCTTCTCGAAGCGTGACCGAGGCAACGTATCAAGTCGTCGATTCACTCGAAGGGCTTACGCCTATGCGACGGAGAAGAACGAGCTTTTTGCTCGGAATAGAAGCTTATATTAATAACAGGGGGGGTTCTGAAGCGTGAAAGCTTTTATGGATTCTACCTTTATGCATGTACTGGTTTTCTCCAACGTTTGTCGATGATCTTGCATGTGTAGATTGGTTCCTTATTTATAGTCCCAATTTGGGTTCTAAATTTGGTAGGTTTTTTAGGGCTCATTTAGGTTGCTGATTCGCTATTAATTTGGTACTGATTTGGACCCTTCTTTTGGTGCGATTTTGGTTACCATTTCGGGGTTGATTTGGGCGTGATTCTTACTTGTGGGATTTATGGAAGGTGATATGTTTTACTCGCCGGATCTTCCGTCCGAAAAATCCGGCGAGGGTCTTGCTGGTTGTCGGCGGCTTTGTGTAGTTAGGGTTCTTGAAGAAAGGCTGAGGGAGACGAGGGCAAAGGAAAAGGGGTGTTGGGCTTCTGTGGGTAAGGTATAAAGGGCAGGGGGCATGTGGGCTTGCGGGTTGGGCTAACGGGTTTGGGCGAGCGGACGGGTGAAGGCACGAGGCGATGGGTTGGGTAGAAAATGGTGGGTAATTAGTATTATGTTAGTTTTAATTAGGTACTTAATTAGGAGTTAATTTTAGGTATTTAATTAATTAGCTAATTAATTCTAGGCGAGTGTATTAATTAATAGTTTTTAGGCTTTTAATTAGTGACAAAGTAATTAATTAATTGTGATTAAATTATCTAATTATTATAAAATAAATGCGGGTGTGTTATTTAATTAGTGCTTAATATTTTAGAATGCGGCGTTATTGCTAAAGTATTTATTAATTAATTATTTAAGAACTACAATGAGCTTATAATTAATAAATGCGGTAGCGAGATTCTAAGTGCTTTAAGGCAGTGTCATTATTAAATGGTTTATTTATATACGTATTAATGTTTTATTGTTGTATTTTATTATTATAAAATTGCTTTAAAATTAGTGTAATTTTATAGTTAATGACTGGACGGGAGGGTCAAAATTGGGTGTCAACAGTCGAAATCAACAGAGACAAAATTATTACGAGTGAATTTGCAGATAGATATTAGATTCTTAATTACATGTGGGGCATATAGGGTATTTTGAAAGGGGAATGGATTAGGAGGTGGTGTGTATGATGTACCGAAACCGCTTTACGGAATGCGGTGGTCACTACCAATCATGAGTGAGGATGTTTTAAATCAAGCAGTTTGGGAATATTACTGCGATCGGGTGAGGTGAGAAGTGGCTCGAGTCCATGTACGATTATTGTCATTTGTTGCATGTTGAGGCTGAAGGTCGACTAACTTTCGATGGGTGTCATCTTTGGACAAGCTGCTGGGCTGGTGTGCGTGAAGTGGGCTTCTTTGCGGGTAGTGGACTTCTTGAATGGAGCGGGGGCCCAACATACGGTGGTGAGAGAACTGGTGGAAGGGTTGCTGGTACTAGAATGGCAGTGGTGTCGCGGTCTTTGTCTGAGTACTATTGGGGCGCGCGGTCTGACGGTCTGCGGGCCCTATTGTTGCTCTTGCTGATTACATTGTCGTGACCACTTACCACGACCACGGCCTCTCTGCAGCCATGCCCTGCGCATTTCCACCGTCCTGTTGAGGTTGAGAGTTTTCTGGCGGCGTTGGACCTTGAGGGCGTGTTTCGACAGCTAACGTCTTCTGATTGTGCTCATCCTGCTTAGCACGTCGAGTCTCTTCTAGCAACAACTGCGAGCGAGCTTTGTTAAAGCGGGTATGATCTGCTGTTGAATCATGGTGGCGATGTATCATATTCGCCTTTAGGAGGCCGTCAATCAATTGTAACACGGTTTGGTGTCGATGGCAATTAGTCGGCGTGAGTTGATCGTCAAGAGTTTTAACTATTTGCAGTACTCAGTCACATTGACAAAGTTTTCAAGACGTGTATTGTTAAATTGTTCCTCTAAATACACGATACGTATGCTTATTGTCTGAAAAATTTCCTCAAACGATTCCACAAGTCACGGGCGTTGTTGTCAAATTTCATGATAGTAGAAGTAGATCACGAGAAATACTACCATACGTCCATTGTTTGGCGTCGGCGTCTGAGCGGCCAGTAGAATCATCACCATCCGGCGGGCGCAGAATGGTGTCATCAATATGATCAAGCACGTTGTAGAGACATGCATGATTACGAAATAGTTCAACCCAAGGAGAATACTGACTGTTTTCTTGATCAAGAAGGATGGAGATATGGTTCTTGATGTTGGAAACAGTTAGGGCGGGATGAAAAAAGGGTGACGACTTGGTGGTGGGATTTGTGGAGGTAGAAGCGTCAAGAATCCTGATCATCCATTTAGAGAAGAGAGGAAAGAAGAAGAAAAACCTAAAAATTTGGAGGAGGAGGGGCGCGCGGCCAGAGGAAGGCGCGGTAACTCAAGAAAAAATTTAGGCTTTTTGTTTTAGGCTCTTGATACCATGTAAGATGTTATTAATCTCCCTTAGGGAGTCTTCTCATTAATATCAAAGTATATATAGAGTACAATATTTATCCCTTATACAATATGAATCCTAAGCCTATACAAAAGAAGAATCACAGTCTTACCATAATTATATTTACACAATATATGGAAATATTCTAATTATAGGTAGGGATACAATTATTTCTATAATATAAATGTTTAGTTTCAATGAATGATTATTGCCTCATGAGGCCATGATTTTGAACATGTATTAGAGATAGATGGATTTAGGTGGTGTGTTCCATCACAATTATTTTATGTAGCATTAAGCTATTTGAATTAATCGATTTGCGATAATGTGACGAGTAGCGAACTTTTCCTCCCTTTTTCAATCTCTCAAATTTATTTTTTGTCGTATTAAATTTTTCTATTAATGTGTTCTATATTATAAGCTATTGTAAATGTATATAATTAATGTGTTATACAGTTAAACCTCTCTATAACTTCATTAGTTTGTTTTGATATTTTTTTACGGGTATAGAGAACATATAATATACAATAACATGAAAGATCGATTCCATAGAAAATATAAAGAATGGTTATAAAAATGACTGATTGTATAACACTTGTATAGTAACGTTCAAACGACTTATATTCTCTAATGAGTAAAAGAAGAAAAGAGACGTTCACATCACACGTGAGCATCATCACTTTCTTTGTATCGAACTTTGGAGACAATGCCTCGAAATCAAAGGCATTCCATATTTTTATAAACATACATAAATATGGCACCGGTAACCACTTTTAAAATCTTTATTTAAGAGTGAAAAGTATGGATGTTGGGACTAACTCAACTCCAAAAGCTAGCTTGTAGGGTGAGGATTGTCCAAGTCATATAAGGAGTTCATATTCTCATTTCATTACCGAGACTCTTAACAAAGAGATATTCAGTAGTATTAGGAAATATTTAAAATATAGTCACATTTGCTTTGAGCAGCCTCTGCTTTTTCTGAGTTTGAACTTAGAATTCTTTAGTTTTAGTGAAATACTAACTTCAGGCTTGTGTCCTAAAGTTCAATTATTATGATTTCTGAAAGAAATAATTCCTTGATTATTCTTATTAATGAAAGGTATATATATACAAATTACAAGAAATATCATTTTCCTATTCTATCTAAGAATCCATATTCTATAAGAATACTAATTTTACAATTATTGTAATATTACACTACTAATTAAGGTAAAAAACCTAAGTCTAATATTCACCAAATATACAAAGGAAAGGGAAAGGGTCCCACATGGAGACTCTCGATTGGGCTGTACCGAATTGGGATCTGGCCCAATATAATTTAACACACCCATGATCATGGCGAGAGGCGGTTTAAATCTGTTGCTCTCTAAAATCTTCAAGAAGGACCGAGGGAATACCCTTTATAAAGATGTCTACAATTTGATATCTTGAAGGAACATGGCAGACGCGTACTTGTCCTTTGGCTACCTTCTCTCTAACAAAGTGAATATTTATCTCTACGTGTTTAGTACGCTGGTGTTGAACTGGATTACCAGAAAGGTATATGACACTTATATTATCACAATACACCAAGGTAGTCTTCTCAATAGGACAATGAAGTTCTAACAGTAGATTTCGTAACCAACATGACTCATAAACCACATTGGCTACCCCTCTATACTCGGCCTCTGCACTTGAACGTGAAAGCGTTGATTGACGCTTGGCAGACCATGAGACCAAATTATTACCTAAAACATGCAATAGCCAGACGTAGACCGTCTGGTGTCAGGACAATATCCCCAATCAACATCTGTATATGAGACAAGTGTAGACGTCGGCGAAGGGTACAAATGCAAACCATAATCAAGTGTTCCCTGAATGTACCTAAGGATGCGTTTGAGCGCATTCATATGTTCAACTATGGGATCATGAATAAACAAACACACCTGCTGGATTGCATATGTAATGTCTGGTCTTGTGAACGTAAGATACTGAAGGGCGTCTGCAAGACTACGATAGCAGGTCGGATCCTCATACGGAGAGCGGTGCGGCACTGACTTGGGTTTAATATCAACTGGAGTAGAAGTGGACTTACAGGATGACATCCCAGCCCTCTCAATGATCTCTGTGCATACTTCCTCTGTGTTAAGAACAATCCGCCTGCATGACGAGTTACTGCAATTCCCAAAAAATAGTTCAAGGGTCCCAAGTCTTTCATGGCAAACTCAGAACTGAGCATTGTCATAATAGACTTTCTCAAAGCATCAGAAGAGGCAGTCAAGATAATATCATCAACATATAATAATATATAAGCCATGAAAGAACCCCGACGATATATGAACAATGAATTATCAGACCTGCTGTGAAAAAAAACTATAGTGAAAACAAAATCAACAAACCTCTTATACCAAGCCCGTGGAGACTGCTTAAGTCCATACATGATTAGGATATCTAGTATCCCTGAACCCCAACGGCTGATGCATATACACTATCTCCTGAAGATCACCATGTAGAAAATCATTCTTCACATCTAGCTGATGAATGGGTCATGATTTTGAAAGAGTCAAGCTAAGCACAGTGTGAATGGTAGCTGGCTTGACCACCGGGATAAATGTCTCACCACAATCCACACCAACCTGCCGAGTCTTACCATCACCTACAAGTCTAGCCTTATGTCTTGCAAATGAACCATCAGAATTTTCCTTATGAACAAAAATCCACATAGACTGAATAATATTAACATCAGATGGACGGGGTACCAACTCCAACGTCTTATTATCAATAAGAGCATTATATTCCTCGGTCATGACAATTTTCCAATTAGGGTCATTTAAGGCAGATAGGTAAGGGGAGATTTAAGAACATTAGAATTAAAATTAAAATATCTTTTTGGTTTAAAAATACCCCGTTGACTACGAGTGACTGGACCATGACTCTCGGCTATATATGGTGAATTTTCGGGAATTTCTGGAGTGACCGTTGGAAGGGCGCGGCAGTGGCGGCAGTCGCGGCGCGGAAGCGTAGATCTCTGAAGTTTTGGCGCCGTGGGGCCTGCATGCGAACGTGCGACTCGCGTGAGTTTTGGCGTGGCGCCTCACGTGCGAGTCACGGCAGCGACATTGTTTCAGACAAATCTGAAAAATGACGGAGAACATAGGTGGAGACATCCTCATCCAAAAAATCATAAGAACTAGGCAAGGGTTTTTCTACTTTAGAAAAAGGTAAATTGGGATTCATCAAAGAGAACATGATGACTAATGATGATTCGTTTAGAGGACAAATCAAAGCATTTATAACCACGGTGATTTGACGAAATCCCAAAAACACACAAGGAGTAGAACGTGTCTGAAGTTTGTTGATTGTAGTGGATGGAAACAGTGGATAACATAAGCATCCGAAAAATCTAAGATGAAATTATGACGGAGTCTTATTGTATAACACTTTGAGAGAGGATGAATATGTTAAACCTTTAGAGGGAAGAATATTTAGGAAATCGGTAGCCATTTGTAGCGCATGATGCCAAAATAATTGAGGAACGGAAGAATGAACTAATAAAGTGTGAACAATATTATTAATGGTACGAATTTTTCGCTTAGCTATCCCATTTTGTGAAGACGTATGAGGACAAGAAAAATGAAAATTTATCCCACAGAACTCCCTAAATTCCCCATTGTCATACTCTTTTCCATTATCACATTGGATATTTTTTATTTCCCGTTCAAATTGTGTTCTTATGAAAGCTCTAAATTTTATGAAAATGGAAAAAACTTGAGATTTTTTCGAAATTGAAAACGTCCATAAATATTTAGAATAGTCATCTAAGAATAGAACATAATAACGATGACCCATAGAGCTGAGAACCGGAGATGTCCATAAATCACTATGAATAATCTCAAATGGCATTGAAGTATTAGAATTCGAAGCTTCAAATGGTAACTTAACATTTTTTCTCAAAGCACATGATTGATAAAGTGGAGTACTACTGATGCGCGATTTAATGCACACACTTAAACGCAAGTGCACGTGTCGAGTCAAGTAATATAGTCTTGGAAGACCGAGTTATCGTCCTCGGGGATTAGTGTTCAAGTACCAAATTATATTCCTTGTTATCTATTTGGTGACTGATAATTGATTTGTTGTTTATGACTAATAATTATAAAAACTAATTAACTATGTTGTTTTACTCATTAATGATGGAAATAGGGCTTCCAAATCTCCTCAATTATCCGCTTAACTTACTTATTAATGCAATTGACTATGGTTCTTCTTCTATTTGAGATAGCAGGTTTACTAATTCGTTTTATACTCCTGTTAAGGTTATATAAACACTCAACTCCAGTACAGCACCTTTCTACCTTTCGGTGATAAGGTTGACTCTAGAGGAGGATTAAGAACAAAAACCCTATTAATGTTACACAAGTAATCGGGGTATTTTCATCCACGATTCAATCTATGTCTATCCAACTACAACATATTCACAACCTCCCCTTTCGGATTTCAGTTAGAAATCATAAGAATTATGATAATTAATGATCAGGTAATTACCAAGCAATCAAAACATATATTGAATAAATCTCAACAATAAGAAGAAGAACCAAGAACATGCATTAATTCATAAAGAAAAGGTTCAAGTGAATTGACATGGAAAGCCCTATATTAGAATTAGTTCCTAGTCATAGACATGACAAGAACTAATTCAATATCCAACATAAACTGAAAATAAAGTAAAAGAAGAACAAGAAATTACTAAAGAAAGGTCTCCAATCTTGAACTTCAAGATGTGATGTGAATTGGCAAGAAAAGGGAACCCTTAAAACTGCTCTAGGGTTCTCCTTTTATAGTTTCAAAAACGAGTGCAGGGTTTTCCTTCAGGCCTGGCCCATCATTCATTCGAAAATCTGATTTTTCCCGCGTCGGCGCTGCGGCCCTGCAAATGGCGTCGCGTGGCAACTCTGCAAGCCTCTGAAATTAGGCGCGTGGCCAGCCTATTGCTGGAGGTCTTGCATGGCGCTGACACATGTCTGTGCCTGGTTCGCCACTTTTTCGCATTTCGAGCTCTGGAACCTCCGTTTTTGCCCTCTTTTTGCTCCTTTTCCGCCAATGAGCCACTTTAACCAATATGACTCAAAAGAAAGAAAATATATCCTAAGACGACACGTATTTGTACAAAAATGGATAAAAGACTAACTAAAAATGACTCAAAAAGTGTATATAAAATACATCGATCAAATACCCTCAAACTTAACCTTTGCTCGCCCTCGAGCAAAGATCAAAAAGAAAGAAATAAAGACACACAGAGAAAGAAAAATAGAAGACTCAACGACATTGATCACTTTGCTGCATTGGTGTTACTTAGAAAAACATGAAGGTTAACAGAATAATATGCAGGAACATATAGCATGAATTTTTAGCATTCTAAACACATTAGCTAAATATTTCGCAAACTCATTTTAATCATGCTTAATGGAAGTAAGAATACTGAATTATGCATGTCAATTTCAAAATCCTATGGCATTTTTACTTGCTATTCTCCACTAATCATGGATATGCATATAAGAGATCTTCAGGACTTTTCAGGGTTGTAATGTAGGCTTAGGCATGGGTAGGTAAAAATAGGCATTTAGGCTCATTTTATGTACCATAAGCTCTTTTTGCTTTTCAATTATTTCCTTTTCTTTTGATTTCTTTTCTTCACTTCATATCTATCTTTCTCCTCTTTTGTTTTTGAGAGAGTGGAGTGTTTTATGAATAACAAGCACCCCAAACTTAGGCTTTTGCATATTTCTTATTACTTTTTTATTGGGGTGCATCAAACTTGGTCACTCTTTTTGTCTCTTTTTTAACAATTTCTATTCCAACCATTTCACATTTTTACTTATGGCACAAGTGTGGGAATATAGGGTGTCAAAGAAAAAGTTTAATGTTTAGGCTCAACGGGGCTGACTAGGGATATTTTTAATGTCAGGGATAGGAAAAAGTGGTAAGAATTGGCTAACAAAGAAATGTTTGAGTCATCTCCCCTAACATGCATATCCTAACTATTTCGCCTCAAATAGCAAGCAATCATACACATAGGTTTTAATCATTTAACAATGCACAATTCAAGCTGAAACCCCAAATAGACAGATTTCATGAGTGTTTGGCATATCTAACCTAAGTGTTTAGATAGTTGCTACTAATTCCATTACATTATTCAGCATTACTTCACTAGGTGTTTCTAGTAACTACAGCATGCATGATCTTTGACAGAAATTTATGACTCAAAACGAAAAAAACAAAAAATTATGACTCAAAAATACACAAAACAAATTAAAAAGACTCACATACTAAAACAATAAGACACAAATAAGACAACCCCCCCCCCCCCAAACTTAAATCACACATTGTCCCCAATGTGTGCAAGACTCAAAGAAAATAAAATAAACAGGACAACTTACAGACTTGGTTTAAAGTGATGGCGGTGGCGGTGGATAGTGCATTGACCATTGGTTGAACAAGGAACTCATCTCATCAATTCTCTGGTGCAACTGTTGTTTCCCCTGCCTCAATTCTTGTTGTCCTTGTATCACTGTGTCAAAATTCTGCATCATCCTTCTTTGGTTCATGAGCAACTGCTCCATCATAGGCACTGAAGGTTCTGATTCTGTGGGTGGCTGTTGGCTGCTTCCTGCCTCATACTAAGCCTCTATTTCAGGCTCATCTTCATCCATGGCAGCCTCTGCTGCTGCTACTGTTGGTGTTGGTCTCATACCATTTCTTCTTTGGAGGATTGGAGTGCAGGAAGGAGTGCACTATCTGTATGACCACGGAAGTTGGTTTTTCTCATATGTATCAGTGGGTAGGGTTGGGACCCCATTTATGGAGCATAAACATGTAATAAGTGAGTCATGTCCCAACCCACCTGTTGTTACCAACCTGCTGGTCTCTCCAATATTTTGCACTATCTCCTTCCCAACAGCAATCGTCTTCTCCGACATAATTCCATATATCAATTTGATTCTGTCTTCTGGCACTCTGGTAAAGTGCATTGGTGGAATCAGGCGGGCACTGACGAAATACAACCAACCCTTGGCTGTTTTGTTGAACTGACACCTGCTCAGTCCTCTTGACCCATTTCTGGCAATATCAAACGCAGCCCCAGGGTAGCTTACTGTGCCTGCGACGACATTCCAGTCGATGTTGTTGGTGTTTCTAGACCATGTTCTAAAATAACTTCAATCACCATCTCCTCCTTCAACATCAACTGTCTTTAATAACACATTCACCACTTCTGCCGTCACAGGCACATATCGTCCCCTCACGAAGCATCTATCGTCCACCTTCTCCGGAAAGTTAGCATAAAATTCTCTCACCATCACTGTGTTCATTGGTGCTATCTTTTCCGGGTTAGCAAATTTTTTCCACCCCATCCTCTCAATCATCGCCCGAATGGGCTCATAGACATCCCCATCCCCAAGCGACTCCCTTTGATAATCCATTCATCTTTCAGGGATTAAGGGCCTAGTACTAAGTTTTTTGTATCTATCATGAGCTCTTTGGCTGACAAACCTAGTATCATCATATTGAGGGGCTGAGGTGGATGTGGAAGCTTTTTTCTTTCTGGAAGACATTTGTAGATAACTTTTTTTTCAGCGTTTCCTTTGTATCAACAATGTTACCCAACACTATCACCCAACAATCAGCAGCTACAACACCTATCACCCCCAAACTTGCTCAAGCAGCTCCTGCGCACACCCACACTCTCCTCGTATACTCTTCCTCGAAATCTCACAACCAATTTCAATACCCCAACACACCCTCACAGATACAACACCTCCTTCAATCTACTACCTCCTCTGACTACAGTAAAGCTTTCAAGAAAGGATAAAGGTTACCTTTGACGATGTTCTTCAAGATTTTCTTGCTCCTAATAATGATTTGAGGCAATGGGATGAGGGTAGTTGTTTTAGGGTGGTTAAGGGTTTAGGGAATTTAAGAACTTTGGTGTGATTGAGTTTAGTTTATGGAAGGTTTTTAGGTAAAGTGTGGATTTTTCGTGGGTTTTTGTGGAGATGAGAGGTTTAGGTTTTGATTTGGAATGAGAAAAATCGGATTTAGGGCGTCTTTAATTTCTGGATTTCCGTCTGTGCGCGTGACCACAGCCGCGCGGCGCCCATTACTACACTCTTACGAACTTCTGCGCGGCTGGACTCTTGAATTTTTCTGGACTTTTGGCGCCGCGACGCTGAATCTCCTGCGTTTTCTGCTCTTTTGGCGCCGCGGCGCTAGACCGATTTTCTGGAAATCCTCTTCTGGCTCCGTTTTCAGTTTTCTCCCTCTAGTTCTTGGCCCTTCACCTGTCATCACAACACATAAACAAGACCTCCGTGAGACTGTTCTAAGTAAAAATTAACTGTATTAAAATAAACAATTTAAAATACATTGGGTTGCCTCCCAAGTAGCGTTGTCTTTAACGTCTTTTAGCCGGACGCAAATTCGTTAAATCAAGAGGTGTGGGGTAGATTAACCCCACAACCAATCCACTTCATTAACATTTTTCTTCTTCTCCTTCTGTTTTTCTTTTTATATTTATTTTCAAGAGAAGGTTCATTATCACATACCTGTTTTGGCGGAGGTTCAGTGTCACGTACCTGCTTTGGTGGGCTTATCTCCCTTGTTTTGGCTTGCACTGGCTCACAAGAAGTTCTGACAGTGCTGATTGCAAAAGACTTTCATGTGGGGCTCAATAACGTGTTTGAACACTTTGAACACCATCTCTTCGCTTTCTACTCTCAGTGTCAGCTCTTCCTTCTCTACATCAATCAGGGCTCTCCCTGTTTCCAAGAACGGTCTCCCCAATATGATGGGAATCTCCTCATCCTCCTCCATGTCAAGAATGAGGAAATCCGCAGGGAAAAAGAATTTTCCTACTTTAACAAGAACATCCTCAATCTCCCCTGAGTGCACCACCGATTACGTCGCTAATTGCAAGCTCACCGTGGTTGGTTTTGCCTCACCTAACTCCAACCGTTTGAAAACAGATAAGGGCATCAAATTTATACTAGCCCCCAAGTCACACAGGGCCCTATTGTATGTTACCCTGCCAACTGTGCAAGGCAATGTAAAGCTCTCTGGGTCCTTGAGTTTAGGGGGGAATTTCTTCTGCAGGATGGCATTGCACTCCTCAGTCAGTGCCACCATCTCATATTCTCCCAATTTCTTCTTCTTTCCCAAAATTTCCTTCATAAATTTGAAATAAGAAGACATTTGCTCCTACGCCTCGATGAAGGGTATGTTGATATGTAACTTTCTGAATGTCTCCAAAAACTTGGAGAATTTCTTATCAACTACTTTCCTTTGCAATCTTTGTGGGAAAGGAATCTTCTCAGTGTACTCCTTTTCTGGAGCTTTCTCTAATATTGGGCGATCTTCAACAACCCTCTCTCTCTCTGTTTCTACCCTCTGTTCAACCACAGGCTGAGGTGCACGTTGTTCCAACTGTTTTCCACTCCTCACCGCATTGCTGCGACATCGTTCTCTAGGGTTCATCTCTGTATTGCTCGACAGTGTACCCTGTGGCCTGTTGTTCGCTAGCTTTGCTAGTTGCCCCACCTGTGTCTCCAAGCTCCTGAGAGAGGATCTAGTCTCTGCCATGAACCGCAGGTGCAGGAGTTGGTGAGTGTCAACAAAGCACTCTCGGTTCGCAGCTTTTACAGTTGGGCGGGGGCAGAATTGTTGAGAAGATGAGGCACAGTGAATGGTCGCTGATTTTAGTCTTGGCCTCTAAAGCTGGTTATCTTGCCCTTTCGCCTCCATGAAAAATTTGGGTGATTCCTCCACCTGGATTGTAGGTGTTTGAGTATGGGTTGTTAGGGCCTCGATAGTTCCTCTGACTTGACACTCGCTGCTCGATCGAAATATTGTTAGGATCAGCTTATGGGCATCTATCGAAGGTATGTGGACCACCACACATTTCACAGCTCATTGGCATTTGCTGCATTTACTGAACAACGTATTTTGTTGCACCGCTTGGACAAAAAGAACAACTGGGCATTTAGTGCAGTGATAGCATCAATATCATGCACTTCTACTGTTCTTCTGCCACTCACTTGTCTATCCTCTGTGACATGATTATTGGTGGCCATGTCTTCCAATAAGTCATGAGCTTCATGAGCTGTTTTTCTCATAAAGGTTCCACTGTAATTGCATCGATGATTGTTCGTGGTTCGCTCGATACTTTATAGAAAATGTGGACCAAATTCCACAACTCAATACTGTGGTGTGGACACTTCCTTTGCAAGTCCTTGAATCTTTCCCAAGCTTCATATAATGACTCTCCATCGGCTTGATAGAAATTATTCAACTCCCCTCTCAACTTTGCTGCTTTGCATGGTGGGAAGAACTTTGCTAAAAATTTCTGCGTCAACTCTTGCCATGTGAATATTGAATCTGCTGGCAAGGAACTCAACCACACTTTCGCTCTATCCCTGAGTGAGAAGGGAAAAAGCCTCAATCTGACGACGTCATCAGTAACGCCATTATATCTGAAGGTTGCACATAACTCCAAGAAATTAGTTATATGCATGTGAGGATCCTCTGACGGCAATCCTCCAAACTGAACCGTATTCTGCACCATACTTAAAATTGCAGGTTTTATCTCAAAATTATTTTCTCCTATTGCTGGGAGCCTAATACAAGTTTGTGCTCAATTTACCCTCGGCAGCACATAATCTTCCAAGCTTCTCTCCGCTTGGACCTGGACTCTCTCCTCTACATCCATCGACACTCTCCGAGGAATTCTTTGGTTAGGCTGATGATCACCTAACCCCTCATTCATCTCATTATTATTTTGTATGCCTCCCATCTCACTTAAGGCTGAAATTCGTTGGTTCATACATTGCTTATAAGTTTTCTCAATTTCTGGGTTGAAGGGAACAAGAGTGTCTGCTCCTCTTCTCCTTCGCATAAACTGGGTGTCTGAAACAGATCAAAACAAACAAACGGATCACGGCACACTGGTTTTCACAAAAAAAAAAACAAAAAAAAACCAAATTAGAAATTAAGAATAGATAAAATTGATATTGAACTACGCGATCCCGACGGCGCCAAAAACTTGATGCGCGATTTAATGCACACACTTAAACGCAAGTGCACGTGTCGAGTCAAGTAATATAGTCTTGGAAGACCGAGTTATCGTCCTCAGGGATTAGTGTTCAAGTACCAAATTCTATTCCTTGTTATGTATTTGGTGACCGATAATTGATTTGTTGTTTATGACTAATAATTATAAAAACTAATTAACTATGTTGTTTTACTCAGTAATGATGGAAATAGGGCTTCCAAATCTCCTCAACTATCCGCTTAACTTACTTATTAATGCAATTGACTATGATTCTTCTTCTATTTGAGATAGCAAGTTTACTAATTCGTTTTATACTCCTGTTAAGGTTATATAAACACTCAACCCCAGTACATCACCTTTCTACCTTTCGGTGATAAGGTTGACTCTAGAGGAGGATTAAGAAGAAAAACCCTATTAATGTTACACAGGTAATCGGGGTATTTTCATCCACGATTCAACCTATGTCTATCCAACTACAGCATATTCACAACCTCCCCTTTCGGATTTCGGTTAGAAATTATAAGAATTATGATAATTAATGATCAGGTAATTACCAAGCAATCAAAACATATATTGAATAAATCTCAACAATAAGAAGAAGAACCAAGAACATGCATTAATTCATAAAGAAAAGGTTCAAGTGAATTGACATGGAAAGCCCTATATTAGAATTAGTTCCTAGCCATAGACATGACAAGAACTAATTCAATATTCAACATAAACTGAAAATAAAGTAAAAGAAGAACAAGAAATTACTAAAGAAAGGTCTCCAATCTTGAACTCCAAGATGTGATGTGAATTGTCAAGAAAAGGGAAACCCTTAAAACTGCTCTAGGGTTCTCCTTTTATAGTTTCAAAAATGAGTGCAGGGTTTTCCTTCAGGCCTGGCCCATCATTCATTCGAAAATCTGATTTTTCCCGCGTCGGCGCCACGCTGCTGGCGCGCGGCCGGAACTCTGCAAGCCTCTCGAAATTAGGCGTCGTGGCGCGCTGGTCTGTTTGGAGGCCATGTGCGACTGTCGTGCAGTTCGCCACTTTCTCGCATTTCGAGCTCTGGAACCTCCGTTTTTGCCCTCTTTTTGCTCCTTTTCCGCAAATGAGCCACTTTAACCAATATGACTCAAAAGAAAGAAAATTTATCCTAAGACGACACGTATTTGTACAAAAATGGATAAAAGACTAACTAAAAATGACTCAAAAAGTGTATATAAAATACACCGATCAACTACGCGTACCCTTACAAGAAATAAACTTATGTCTATCTAAAGAAGATAAAATAGACGATCCTGGATGGCCTAGACGAGCATGCCATAAGGAAGGAGCAAGAGCTGCAAAAGTGGATGACATTGCTTGACGCGAGATGCTGAGACTCGGTGTGATTGGATAAAGATCTCCCTACTGTCACACCTCATGAGATGACTCCCCGTCTTGAAATCCTTCACAGAAAACCCAAATGGATCAAAATTAATGGAAACCTAATTATCAGTGGTGAATTTACGGACATACACCAAATTTTTAATCAATTTTGGGGCATGAAGGGTATGTTTCAAGACAAGTGGTGGATGAGGATGGGACAAATTTTTATGACCATAACCTTTAATTGGAATAGAATTGTCATTACCAACAGTTATACCATGATTAGTGCTCAAATTGGAATAAGACGAGAGAGTACCTTGGTCGGATGTCTTGTGGATAGTAGCATCGTTGTCCATGTACCAATTAGGGTCCGGTTGGGTCAAGCCAAGTTTGTGCATCGCGGCTTCAATATGCTCCGGAGCAGTGGGGCTCTGCGTGGTGGGCTGATGGGGCGAGGCCCAGTATCTTGAAGTTTGGTGTTGCCCGTCTGTTGATCTAAAACACGGACTCGACACAGGTAGAAGGCTGGTCGCGGTGCTTGCTCGGCGATACTAAGGCGCCACGATGTTGTAAAGTGATTCGCGGCCTTTAAGGCTGTGGCCGGTCTTTATCTTTGGTCGTGGCGTGCGTCTTTGGGACCATCGCCCCGTCGGGGGCCCATGTAGGCTCCAAAACTGTTGTTGATGCTGACGGTTGCCTCCGTTGTTGCCGCCACGATTCTTGCCATTAATCTTAATGATTTTGGCCCTTCTTACCACCCCCGTTATTGTGATTTTGGGTTACATTGACTGGATTGGAAGGAGAAAAATTGAAAGCAGTCATCATGACAACAGGGCTGACCCCAATCACCACTTTCTTAGCTAATCCGACTTCTTCTAAAGTAAGCATAGATCGGGCTTGATAAAATCCTGGCAGGGGGTTATTCTGACGAATAACCGAAGCAACACCGCTATAGGCCTCTGAAAGGCCTGCAACCATCTGAAGAACTAGACGACTTTGAGAAGCATGAGAACCCACGTTGTTGAGTTGGTCTGCCAAGTCCTTGGAGCGTTTGAAATAAGAAGAAACGTTGGGAAAACTCGCCATAGCCACCTGGAGAATTCTTGTTCAAGGATAACAATTCTAGAATGATTGTTATCTTGGAATATGTCTCGCAATCGATTACACGCCGCCATAGCTGTGGAATTGGGTTCCATAATCGTCTGTAAAAGGTCCAAGGAGATAGTGACATAAATCCACTGAAGAACCTTGGCATCAAGCATGACCCATAATGCGGATACGCTTTTAGTGCCTGACCGTCGTAGAAGTAGACGCCGCATCACCCCCTTTGGAGGAGTTGGAGGAATGAGGTGGTGGATGACTTTATGTGCCAAAACATGAATCTTAAATAATTCCGTCCACGTCTCATATTGAACGTTTTCTAGGTCAAGAACGATAGAAAGAACGCTCTTGATATTAAAAATTGTGAGGGCAGGATGAAAAGTGTTGTTATCAGTCATAGGGAATAGAGAAGGGAATTTTGAGAAAGGATTTTGGAAGAGAAGATACTCGGTTTTTGTGAAAGAGGAAGAACACAAAAAAATTTGATAATTTAGGGCAAAATTTCGAATAGAATAGAGATGAAATTTTGAAGAGCGGAAACAAGGTAAAGAGAACCTAGACTCTTGATACCATGAAAGAAATAATTCCTTGATTATTCTTATTAATGAAAGACATATATATACAAGTTACAAGGAAGATCATATTCCTATTCTACCTAGGAATCTCTATTCTATAAGAATACTTACTTTACAATTATGGTAGTATTACACTACTAATTAAGATAAAAACCTAAGTCTAATATTCACCAAATTACAAAGAAAAAGGAAAGGGTCCCACATGGAGACTCTCGACTGGGCTGTACCGAATTGGGCTCTGGCCCAATATACTTTAACAGTTTCAGGTTCAAGTTATCGGATTGGAGAAGAAAAAAGATAAAGAATATATAAGAAAGATGAATATATATCAATAATAATGACCAATTTGATATATATTGTTTTCTTATTACCAAAGCGATGCTTATGTTTCTGAGATTTGGTATGTGTGTTCATACTTCAGGACTCTATGTCTCGTAGCTTGAATTATGTAGATCAAATTTCAGGAGACTATGGGATGAAGTTTGAACTATGTACGTAGTTTAATGTTCAGGCACGTGTCTTGAAGTTCAATTGTTATATTCTCTCTTTCCGTTCCACTTTAACTGTCGTTTTAGTGGGGGAAATTGTCCTAAAACAATTGTCGTTTTAGAAATTCAAGACAAAAAATTGTAATGGTTTCCAACTATATTCTTATCTTAAAGAAATACTTCTTCTTAATAGTGCTCAATTTTCAAAAACATAACAACAACAACAACAAGATATTCAGTGAAATCTCACAATGTGTGCTCTGGAGATAGGAAAGAAACACTAATATTATTTGGTGACCAATTTAATATAGTTTTCATACGATTTGATGAGCAAGATGTATTCTTGAAATTGGCCACTGCCATCAGTAATTGGATTTCCAAGTTTTTGCAATATTTCTCACAATAACTTCCATCCAATTATCCCAAGGAATAATTGGCTATTATGCATAATACTAGTTAGTTATTAAAGGCATGAACTAGAGTTGTTGCGCAATAACAATATAACAAACTCAATATAATTTCACAACTAAAGTCCGGAAAAAGTAGAGTGTAGCACTAATTTTATTTCTTGTTAAATTTTTTATTAAAGCATTTTTCAGTTTTTTCATTCTTTTCTGGTCCTGGGAATATAATTTTTTGAGTAATTTATTCAACCTCCCAGGTGGATAAAAGTTTGATGGATAAGATAAGATATCCCAATTTATAATTTATTTGTTTAAATGTAAAATTTTATTTTGGAAATAGTTATATCGTCAACCAAACAAAGTATAAATTTAATCTCAAATTTAATTATGGGATATCCCACCCTGTAAACGTGTATAATTATATCCTACCATAATTAGAATATATCTCATATATTGTGTAAATATGTAGTGATATATAATTATGTTAAACTAGAATTTCTATTGTAATTATGACTAGGATTCTACTGTATTAGAGATGTATATTGTATATTATATATATATATTGATAGTAATGAGAAAGACTTCTCAGGGAGATTAATATCATCTTACATGGTATAATTATATCATATCATAATTATACACGTTTACACACCCTATCCCAAAAATCAAACGACACCCTAAAGGTTTGAACTGAGTTGTTGCGCAACAATAATTACAACAAATTCAATGTAATTTCACAAATAGAAAAATGATTTTTATCACTTTTTAAAGCTGTGACTTTTAAAAATATATTACAATTATCAATTATTTTTTATTAATTATAAAAATTAAATTCAAAATCTCTAATTAAAAATATGAAGTTCATCCCATCATATTCCTCGACAAAACACATCAATTTCATAAACGTGGTATTGCTTAGAGTTGCAATTGCCACATAAGATGGAAGGGCTCTCTTAGATGACGGCGAAAATTAGGTAAAAGTCCAGAACAGGACATCAAATACGTGGCTTTTGGGAAACAGACACAAGGGCAATCTTGACTTTTTAGTACTCACAGATCTTAAAACAAACTTTTGTCCCACGCAAGCTCTATTAGTAGTATAGTACTCCCTCATTTCCCGATACATGATTGTCTAGAAATAAAATATTTTATTAAGAGATTGTGATATTTTATTAATATATCCTACAATTATTAAAAACAAATCAACCGTTATATATTTATCTCATAAAAATACTTTCAAAGTACTATGGATTAGGAGTAAAATAGAGAAAATAAAATTAAAACTATATTGAAATTGCAAACAATCAACGAAAAAGTAAAACTTTTTTAGACAATCGTATATTTTGAAACGGAGGAAGTATAATTTAAGGTCCCATCCATGTCAAATTCTAGTCTTTTTGTATACATATAATTCTATTAATTATTGTCACATCATATGATTAATTAGGGTGTGACAAAATATTATACTTTTTGTCCTGATTTTCATAATTATTGCTCTTTAGCTAGCTAACAAAATTTGAGTTTGATTTGATACAAATTTAAAGAATGATAAAATATATAATCTTAAACTTAGCACGATACTTTTCTGGGTTGAAAAATGTCATCAAAAGTACATTCAAATCATTATAATATATGAGTCATCTTCTATGACAATTTTCAGCATAACAATAGAGTTTTCGCGGAAATTGATTTTTCATGTTATGTTTTATTATAGCAGAAAAAATGTTCAAATAAACAATATCATGATTGAGAGATTTGATTGTAAAATAAAAAAATTAAGATTTAATTATTTTAAAATATAAAAAGGTGACATCCTTGAAACAAACAAATAAGAAAATAGTGGCACTTAAAATGAAACATAATGAGAATGGGGTGATTCGTAGATGAAAATGGCCCAAAAAACCATTCAAGAAATTTGTTTGATACTATAGAATTCCCACTTATAATGGAATGAGATATTTTCTCACTATTGTTGATGATCACACTAGATGGACTTGGATCAATTTGATGAATGTTAAGTCATATGTCTCTTCTGTTTTAAGAAATTTGTTTGATATCATTAAGACACAGTTTAATTCTAGAGTTAAAGAGAATCAGATCAGACAATGAGTCTGAGTTTTTTAATCACACTTGTGATGCATTATTCAAGCAGCTGGGGATATTACATCAAGCCGTGTCCATAAACTCCATAACAAAATGGAGTGGTGAAGATAAAGCGTAGACATATTCTTGAAATAACATGGGCCATCAAATTTGAGTCATCTACTGCAAGATTGCAGGGTGATTGTGTTGAAAGCAGTTGTATGCATCATTAACGGTCCCTATGTAGATGTTGGAAATATGTCCCCGTATGAGAAGTTATTTAAGAAGAAACCTTTTCCCACTCGAGGTTATATGGTGCTTGTGTTATGCAACAAATCTTGTCGAAGGGCGATTTTGATATCGTGGCAACCAAGTAAGTTACGCAGGTATTACAGCCGAAACCTGAGCTCTGAAGATATTGAATTTGGTGAATAAGACCATCTTTATAAGCAGAGATGTAGCATTTTATGAAGACATCTTTCCATTTGATCAGGCCAAGCAGACAGAGGTGCAACAACAAGCCTGTGTCCCCGACCAAGACTATTTTCCTGATCTTGAGTCAGATGTTGATGCAGCAGGAGATGGTGTGACTCAGAATGCTGGAGCAGACAGTCATAGTCCACTCAACACTAAGTTGGAATGTGGTTCATCAGAGTAATGTGTGGCAGCAGAACAAGTTGGGTCAGAATGTAGAAGACCAATCAAGGCGTAGTGCGGCGGATAGTCATGATGTGAGTTGGATATAGAGGATGTGCGGAGATTCACACGATGGCGGGCGATCGAGAAAGAAGACTTTCAACATGGTTGAAGGACTATATTCACAACACAACAAGCTCGAGCCATCTGAGCGGATATCCACCGGCAAGTGCGATTGACTATCTGGGCTATCAAATCTTATCATAGTTTTACGGAAAACATTTGATGAACAATGAGCCAACTTCCTATCTGAGAGGCAGCAAAGGATGAAAAATGGATAGAAACAATGAAGACTGAGATTCAGGCTTTGAAGGATAATAAGACATGGAAGCTTGTGGATATACCTGCTGATAAGAAGGCTATTGGTTGTAAGTGGGTGTATAAGATTAAATACAAAGCCCCAGGAGAGGTTGAAATATTCAAGGCAAGACTAGTAGCAAGGGTACAACGAAGAGAAGGGATTGACTATCAAGATACATTCGCGATGGCCAAAATGGTCACCATTAGACCCGATCATATATGTTCTTTGCGTCGAGAGGGTGGACCATTCATCAAATTGATGTCTTCAATGTTTTTTTGCAAGGGGATCTCCAAGAGGAGGTATATATGTAGTTGCCACAGGGGTTCAATCACAGTTAAAATAAGGTTTGTAGGTTGCTTAAATCACTATATGGTCTTAAGCAAGCATATACGCAGTGGAACATCAAGCTGACCACTGCCTTGTTGGAGTCTGGTTTCACTCAAATTCACTATGATTACTCCCTTCTCACAAAGAAAGGGGGGATCAGATAGTGATGATATTGATTTATGTTGATGACCTCCTTATCACTGGGAATGATAGGGTGATTATTGATTCAACTAAGGAGATACTACAACAGCACTTCAAGATAAAAGACCTTGGTGAGTTAAGGCATTTTTTGGGGTTCGAATTTGCCAGGAACAAAGATGGCATTGTAATGCACCAGAGGAAGTATACATTGGAGCTGTTAGAAGATTTAAAGCTGACAAAATCCAAGCCCTCAGGTTCACCTATGGAACTCAATGTCCAATTGACTTCTGTAGTCGCTTGCGGATATATGCAGGATTTGATTATGGCCAAAGGAATTGAGGTTGATTCCAACATCAAAGATTCACTCCTGGAGGATCCTTCACAGTTTCAGAGACTTATTGGTCGACTTTTGTATCTAACTAATACTAGACCTGACATAACATTTGCTATGAAGTGTCTCAGTCAGTTTATGCAGGCCCCAAAGGCTTCTCATATGGCAACATCTTGCAGGATTGTTAGGTATCTCAAGATGTCTCCAGGGCTAGGAATCTTCATGCCCACATGAGACTGCCAGGATCTATCAGCATACTGTGATGATGACTGAGGAGTTTGCCTCAATACTAGAAGATCAGTGAATGGTTATGTCGTGTTCTTTGGCAAGGCATTGATCTCTTGGAAGTCAAAAAAATAGCCTACAATTTCCAGAAGTTCTGCAGAGGCTGAGTATAGAAGCCTGACTTCAGTTGTGGCAGATATTGTTTGGATTGCTGGATTGTTTTCTGAACTAGGAACTTGCACGAATACGCTTGTTCTGCGACGATGAAGTCAGCTATTCAGATAGCTGCGAATCCAGTCTTTCATGAGCGAACCAAGCACATCGACATCGATTGCCACTTCATTCGAGAGAAAGTGCAGTAGGGGTTGGTGTCTCATTTCCATCTTGCCACTGTTGAACAACCAACCGACTTGCTGACTAAAGCTCTTACACAGAAGCATCACTTGTATCTTTTATCCAAGCTAGGCCTGAAAAACATTTTTTCCGGACCTAGCTTGAGGGGGGATATTGAGATTAATCAATGTAGTAGTGGCTAGTTTAATTACCAGCAAATTTAATTAGCAATAATAGACTAGTTAGTTATTAGTTAGTTACTAAGTTTTTATATTTTGCAATGTTGTCCTTATAGTTTCCCTTTATGCACTTAGGCCCAATCTCTCATACTATATAAGTAGAGATATTTGTATTTGCATTCTTAGAAGAAAAATTGGAAAGTTCTACTTAATTGCTCTTCTTCTGCATCAATGGATGCGTGATGCATGCATAGCGAGATCATAGTGAGATATCGAAAATTATCAGTATTAATTACCAATGAATAACATTACAAAGCTATAGCTGGATCACCACAATCAGCTATCTCAAATGAAAATTACAAAATGTTTAACATATTTGTAAAGAATGGATCTTGAGCCTAACTCAACCTCAAAAGCTAATTTATGAGGGGAAAATTATCCAAATACATTTTATTTCCGATGTGAGAATCTTAACAATATTAATCACCCTATCCACTCAAGGAGTGATAGAGTTTGCAACTACATGAATTCATGCAATTATCTTTTTTTGTGCATCCATAGTTTGATTTCATAACACTAAGATAAATTTTAAATATTTAAAAAGGAAATACTATAAATCTGTAGAGTTGAGAATATTCTTAAATCCTAATTAAAATGGTTAATCTCAAAATATTAATAGTATTACTCATAGGGAGGGAGGAAATACTACGTCAACTAATTCAAATTTGTGTTGTGTCTGGAAACTTCTCTACCTGAAATTTCTCGTTCCCAAACCTCGAATACGAGATAGTTAATTAAGGGTGGATATATTCCATCATATACACCAAATCCCATATTAGTAAACTAGTCCATACTAGATATAAGAAATTACAACACTTTGGCTCACCACTTTCTTGTAAAATAGGATTGTTTCTGATGCAGAGCAATAGTTTTAATTGCGGATTTGATAGAATTCAGTATTTTTGGCCAGAAATTCTCTTAAATGTGTATGTAAATTAATAGAATATTTTTTGAATATTTTTTCATTAATTGTATATCTCTTATTTTAGGTAGAATTGTATTATAATTGTAATTAAGTCTCCTATTTTAGGTAGAATTATATTTTCTACTGTAATTAAATTGATTACTTACATAGTTTAAATATTTTTGTACTACTACATATATTGTACATTATTGATGAATACAATCAATGAACATATTTCTTTATGGTATCAGTAGCCTAAAAATACCTCCACCGTCGCCGACCATAGCTCTCGGCTGCCACCCTCATGGAACCCTAGTGTTTTTTTGTAGTCATTCTCTCTCAATTCTCCTCCTAAATTTCATCTTCCATGGTTGACAAACCAAATTACATCCCGCACTTGTAGTAAACAACATCAAAAACTTCATCCCTTTCACCCTTGAGATGAAAAATGGTCAATACTCCTCGTGGGCGGAACTTTTTAAGATCCATCTTCGTGTTTACGAAGTTATCAACCACATCATCCTTCCTGCACCAAGTCCACAAACCTACCGCCGGCCGACTTGATGATGCACTCGTCTCGTTTGGACACGATCGTCATCAATGGTTATACAACACAATCTCTAATGATCATTGTACACCATCATTGAGATTAATGCCACTACTCAAACGTGGGAGCGTTTGGAAAGTATTTTCCACGATATACAAAATTCACGAGTGTTATACCTTGAAAATCAATTCAAAGGCGTTCATGGGATGATTTCCCAAGCGTGTATGCATATTGTCAAGAACTCAAGATGATTGTCGACGACTCTCGATGTCGATGCACCAGTCACTAATCAGCGATTGGTCATACAACTTATTGCATGTTTGAACGAATTATATGATGGTGTCGCCACTATCCTTCAGCAATGCATGTCGTTACCTCCGTTTCATGAGGTAAGCTTATTTTTTAGAAAACCCGAAAAATCAAGCGCGGCCGCTGCGGCGGCGATTGCCGCCTCGCCACTACCGTCGGGCCGCCCGGCGGTAAGGCCTCAACTCGCACCAATCACGATGGCACGAGGACGCGACAACCACATTCACTTGCAACTACCACCGGGCGAGCGATCTAGCGAGTGTCGCGGAGAGCGGATTGCATCGATGCGGCAGCGGGAATGGCGGTCCCAGCGAGAAATAAGCGGCGGCGCAGCGGTGGCAACAACCTCCGTTGTGGGCTACCTACGCTATGGTCCCAGCCGTCATGGGCCTCTCCTCACAGCTTGTATCCGACATCCTCATGGACTCGCTCCGAACTAACGGGCCCGCCTGGCATACTCGACCTCGTCCCCAATAGTCTACCACAACACGGGCACTCCCTCTTGACTTATACACACCGACATTGAGGCAGCTATGAACACAATATCAGTCAACGCTCAGGACAAAAATTGGTATATGAAAACAGGCGCCACATCTCATAT
This sequence comes from Przewalskia tangutica, assembly GCA_029844215.1. Classification (NCBI taxonomy): domain Eukaryota; kingdom Viridiplantae; phylum Streptophyta; class Magnoliopsida; order Solanales; family Solanaceae; genus Przewalskia; species Przewalskia tangutica. Next base: position 134,687 of record JAQGDG010000407.1, read on the forward strand.
AACGGCATTACAAGGCACTCTCTCATCTTATTCCAATTTGATTAATTTAAATCAGAATATTATGTTGGTAGTGGACAAGACATTCCCATTCACGGTTTTGGTCATTTATCCTTATCACCACCACATCCACCGCTAATCTTAAAAAATATCTTCCACGCCCCTAAACTCATTAAGAATCTAATCTATGAAGGATTTTACGACAGTGAGATGAATAATTGTTAGGCGTATTTTGTATACGCCTTTTGAGTCATTTTTAGTTGGTATTTTACTCATTTTTATTGTGTTTAGTATAGTAGTAGGTTTGTTTTTATTTTTTTTGAGTCATAGCGGTGCAAAAAAGGCAAAATGACAAAAAGGAACGAGAAATGGGCAGAAAAGGTGCTCCCGAGGCGAAAAGGACGAAAATTGGCAACTCAGAACAAAGAAAGCGACCGCGGTCTGCTATCTTGAACAGCGGTGCCATATTTACCGAGAGCCACATGACTTTCATCATGCGGTGCTATCGGTAATCAGAGGTGCCATTTGTCTTTGAGAAGGCTGCGGAGTTTGATGCGGTGCGGTATGTAAAGCTAGCGGTCTTGCGGAAAATTTCAGTTCCGAAGGTAAATTGGTCCATAGGGCACGAAAATTAGAGGATATTTAAACCCTATGGATTAATGTTATGGGGGAGGTTGGTCATTCTACAAGACAACACAACACAGGCGGATTTGGAGCTACAATTGGAGACTTTGTTCTACGTAATTTTCTTTCTTTCGTTTTTAATTCAGTTTATATATGGATATTGTGTTAGTTCTTAGTGTGACTATGACTATGAGCTAAACACTCTATTAGGGCTTTCCTTATGAATCGCGTGAAACTGTTATTCATGAATTAATGCGATGGTTGATTTCTTCTTGCTTGATTTATATTTAGTCAATATTTGGTATGAATGTTTGATAATTAATTGATCACTAGTTATCATAACCTATATGATTTCGAATAAAAAACTGAGATGAGAGATTTGGATATGCTGTAATTGACTAGACATAGGTTAAAATTGCGGACGAAAGTACCCTGATACTTGTATAGCATTATAGGTTACTGTTCTTAATCCTCCTATGTGGTAAATCCTATCATAGAAATATAGAAGGGTTCTGCACTGGGGTTGAGTGATTATATGTCCTAACCGGAATATAAGATAGTCTAGTTAACCGCTATCTTACGAAGAAGAAGAATCATTTTAATTGCATTAAGGATTGAATAAAGTGGATAGTCGAAAATTTTGGAAATACAATTCATTCATGCGATTACAACTTTATTGATTTAAATCTTGCAATTATTCTAGTAGTTAAATAAATACCACAATCAAATATCGATTGCCAAATAGATAACATAAAATAGATGAACGGTACTTAAAAACCAGTCTCTGTGGATGATATTCGGTCTTACAAACTATATTACTTGTGAACGATGCGTGCGCTTGCGTGAGCAGTCGAAATATCGCTAACATGTTTTTGGCGCCGTTGTCGGGGACTGACGTACATCTAATATCGAATCATCTGTTTTTATTTTTACTTTGGTTTTTTTTTTATTGTTAGAACCGTGTGCCTTGATTTATTTGTTGATTTTTATCTGTTTCAGGAATCTAGTGTATGCGAAGAAGGAGACAGATACACTTGTTCTCTTTAACCCTGAAATCGAAAAATTATGCAAGCAAAACAGGCGTGAGAAAAGAATTACTGATTTACTAGCCATGGAAAATCAGCAGAATAACAACAACGGGGCACCTGAGGAGGTGTTGAATAATGAGGTATCGACTGCCATGGGACAAGTCCCACCACCTGCAGAAATGAGCTTGGGAGATTATGTTACGCCCATTCTTGGTGCCTGAGACATGCATCGGGCTCCGGTATAGGGGCAACAACTTTGAGATCAAGCGGTCATCACGAGCATGATCGAACACGATACAATTTGGGAGGCGTAAATGCGAAGATCCCCAGCACGCATTACAAATTTTTTGGGTTGTGTGCCGCTTTCAAATACAGCGAATTATTCTTGCGATGTCATTAGACTGAGGCTCTTTCCGTTCTCACTGAGGGATAGAGTCAAAAGCTGGTTGAACTCACTGCCCGCCAACTCCGTCACTACCTGGCAGGACCTGACCCAAAAGTTTCTAGTAAAGTTCTTCCATCATTTCAAAGCAGCAAAGTTAAGGGAAGAGTTGAACAACTTTTATCAGGTGGATGGTGAATCACTCTACGATTCATGGGAGCGATTCAAGGATCTGCAAAGGAAATGTCCACATCATGGTATTGAGAAGTGGATGTTAGTCCATATTTTTTATAATGGGCTGAGTGGTACTACTCGTACCATCATTGATGCTGCAGCAGGGGGTGATTTCATGAGAAAGAGTGCGATGAGACCACGTGAGTTCTTGGAAGATATGGCGCCAACAATCGTCAAGGCGGATGGCGTCGATGACAGCGGGGAAGGCTATGGGCTTACATGAACTAGATGCCATCAACGCCACGAGCACCTGGTGACCGCAGCGAAGCAACTACGAGAACACTATGTCCGTGAATGCGATCCGGATGTACGTGAATTGTGAGATTTGTGGTGGACCGCATTCCTTTGGCGAATGCGCGGTGGACCTAATAATGTCGATGGAGCGGTGCAGCGGTTGGGAACTTTGAGGCCTTATAATTCCAACACATACAACACAGGTGGAGAAATCACCTAACTTTTCGTGGAGGAGCGATCGGCCTCGGCGGCAACCATATCGAGTGGTTACGAGAACGGCGGTGCAAAATCGAGCTACTTCCGGCGGTTTAGACCACCTATACAACGAGAAACTTGATGGCGAGCTTTATTGCTTACACTCGCGGTCGCGAGAATCGGTTCATATGCGAAACAATGTCTCTCTCGGGAGCTTGGAAACACGAGGTTGGGAAACTTGCAGATGGTAACCAACAGTAGTAGGGCACTCTCCCAAGTAATATAGAGGTAAATCCAAGAGAAGCGATGTCAAGCAATGTTGTTGAGGAGTGGAAAGCAATTGGGCGAGTTGCTTCGATCCATGATGGTATGTGAGGAGTGTGAGAAAGAAGGCGAGGTAGAGAATGAGGAAGTCATGAGGACCGCCCTACAGATTGAACGACTTCACGAACACCTTTTAGGAAATGCGTTGATAGAATCCATTACCCTCAAAGGTTATAAAGAAGGCAATTGACAAGCGATTCTCAGTGTTTGGAGGTGTTTAAACCGCATAAATATCCCCTTCATTGAAGAAATAGAAACGGATGCGACATACTTTAAATTCATGAAGGTGATACTTGGAAAACAAAAGGCCCGGATTATGAGACAATATCTTTGTGAGGAGTGCGGTGTCATCACGTAAAGCGCCTCTAGGTGAAGGATCGAGGAGCTTCACTTGCCTGCACTATTGGTAGGTGGCATGCAACAAGGCGTTGTGTGATCTAGGGGCGATATCAATCTCGTACCTCTGCTGTCTTGAGATTGGGTTTGGGTGAAGCGAATCAATCACGATGAATTCTGATTGGCCAGAGCCGAACCGTGAGTGCACCAGGCATAATAGAAAATGTGCTGGTGAAGGTGGAAAAGTTCTTCTTCCCAGCAGACTTCCTCATTCTTGGTATGGAGGAAGATGATGAAATACTGATCGGTGTATTTTATATACACTTTTCGAGTCATTTTTAGTTAGTCTTTTGTCCCTTTTTGTACAAATAAGTGTCGTATTAGGATAGATTTTCTTTCTTTTGAGTCAAAGTGGTTAAAATGGCCAAATGGCGGAAAAGGAGCTAAAGGAGGGCAAAGAGGAGGTTCGAGCTTAAGCGAGAAAGTGGCGAGCAGGCGGCAGTCGAGCGGCGCCTCGTACAATAATGCGAGGCAGCGGCGCCTAATCATCGAGAGCTCTGAAGGCTGCGTTGTGGCCTCGAACCGAGAGAGATTAAGTCGTGGCGCCAAATCACCAATCTGAGAACTTAGCGCCACGGCGCCGATAGCGAACAGCGGCGCCGGCGGAAAATCGAGTTTAATGGCGAATTTACGGGCGAACTGAAGGGAAAAGTTAGAGGCGGTTTTGAGCCTATAAAAGGAGAACCCTATGCAGATTTTAAGAGTTCCCTTTCTTGCACAACACAAGGATTCTTGCTTTGAAGATTGGAGACCATAGTTTAGTAACTTTCTTTCCTTTTCTTTTCTTTTATTTCAGTTTTGTATGATGAACCTTGAATTAGTTCTTGTCATGTCAATGGCTAGGAACTAATTCTTTTATAGGGTTTTCCATGTTAATTCACTAGAAACTTATGTTATGAATTGATGTATGTTATGGTTATTCTTCTTCTTGTTGAGATTTATCCAATAATTGCTTTGAATGTTTGGTAATTAATTGATCACTAATTATCATTATTTATATGATTTCTAATCAAACTTCGAAAGGAGGAGGTTGTAAATATGCTGTAAGTTGGGTAGACATATTTTGGATTGAGGATGAAAATACCTCAATTATTTATGTAGCGTTAATGAGAGGCTTAAAAACCCTAATTTTACGCATGGTGTGTGACGGTTAACTAGGTTTTTGTTCTTAATTCTCCTATAGAGTCATCCTTATCACCGAAAGGTAGAAAGAACAATCTTGAGGTTGAGTGTTTATAAATCCTTAACGGAAATATAAAACGATTTCGTAAACCTGCTAGCTCCGAGAGAAGAAGAACCATATTTCATTGCATTAATAAGTAACATAAGCGGATAATTGAGGAGACATGGAAGCTTTATTCCATCACAACTGAAGTAATCCTATAGTTAATTAGCTTTTATAATTGTAGTTATAAACAACAAAATCAATATCAATTACCAAATAGATACCAAAAGATAGATAGTTGGTACTTGAACCCTAATCCTTGTGGACGATATTCGATCTTACTAAGACTATATTACTTGTCACGATAACGTGCACTTGCGTTAAAATGTGTGCATCTTTTCGCGCATCAAGTTTTTGGCGCCGTTGCCGGGGATTAGGCATAGTTCAATATCAAATTTGTCTATTTTTAATTTCTAATTTGGTTTTAATTTTATTTTATTTTTCGTTTTTAGATTTGGTAAAAATCGGGTTCGTGATTTGTTATGCATTTTGATCTATTTGAAATCGGTTTATGCGAAGGAGAAGAGAGCGACACTCTTGTTCCCTTCAATCCAGAGATTGAGAAAACACATGTGAGCGAGAAAGAATCGGATTGCAACCTTGTTAGAGATGGGCGGTGTTGAAACAACAACTTGATGAGAGAAGGGTTAGGTGAAAATCAACCTAACCCGGGAATCATCGGCAAGTACCTATAGATGTCGAGGAAAGAGTTCAAGTCGAGCGAGAAAGAAGCTTGGGAGACTATGTCTTTGAGAGTGAATGGAGCAGACATGTATTAGGCTCCTGCGATAGGAGAAAACAACTTTGAGATAAAGCGGCGATTAGGCATGGTATAGCACAGTGCAATTTGGAGGCGCCATGGAGGATCCACATATGCACATAGCTAATTTCTTGGAGCTGTGCAACTTTCGGATCTCTTGGCGTTCTTGATGATCTGCCGTCAGTTGAGGCTCTTTCCGCTTCTCGCTCGAGGATAGAGCAAAAGTATGGTTGAATTCTCTGCCCGGTAGGTCGATTTTTACATGGCAAGAGTGGCACATAAATTTTGGCCAAATTCTTTCCCTATGCAAGCGTGAAATTGAGAGGAGTGAATAACTTCTACCCAGCGGATGGAAGTCCTTATATGAAGCTTGGGAAAGGTTCAAGATTCTGAGAAAGTGTCACACCATTGTATTGAGTTGTGGAACTTGGTCACATCTTATATAACGGTGATCGATCTGACGAACCATTATAGATCTGGCGGCGGTGGGGCATTCATGAGAAAACAACCCACGGCTCGCGAGTTATTAGAAGATATGGCCACCAACAACCGTATCACGGAAGAGAGATCAGCGAGTGGGAGGAGAAACGGTGGGAGTCCACGAAATAGATGCCATTCTTTGCCTTGAATGCCCAGTGACTCTTTTGGCGAAAGCGATTGCGGCAACATCTGATGTCGATGAATGCGGTGCAGATGCCTAAAAGGCATGAAATATGTGGTGGCCCACATACATTCGATAGGTGTCCTTCAGCTGATCCTAATAATATACCAATGGAGCAGGCAGAGTGTCAGGCCGTGGGTAATTATCAGAGGCCACAAAATAATTCATACTCCAACACATATAATCCGGTGGAGAATCACCCAAATTTCTCATGGAGGAGACCGAGGCGAGAACCAATATAGGGCGATGCGACCCAGCGAGAACGAATCGCGACCTTTACTCGGGCCCGCATTCTCAGCGATTCAATGCGCGGTTCATGCGAAAAGCGAGCGAGCTAGAAGCGGCCTTGTTGGCACTCAGCAATGCCGGACCCGATTCGTGGCGAAGCTAGATCCTCGTTCGGGAACTTGGAAACACAAGTGGGTCGACTAGCAAAGCAAGCAAACAAGAGCCAGGGTACACTGCCAAGCAACACAGAGGTGAATCCAAAGGAGCAATGCCAGGCAGTACAGTTGAGAAGTGGTAAATAGTTGGAGCAGCAGTCGCCTCAGCCAGTAATTGAGCAAAGGACAAAGATAGAAAAAGAGAAGGTAGATGAATCTCGCCCAGTAGTAGAAAACTCGGAGAAGGAGTATCTAGAGAAGATCCCATTCCCAGAGATTACGCGGAGCGGTTGATAAACAATTCTCCAAATTCTTGGAGACATTCAGAAAGCGTATCAGCATACCTTTTATAGAGGCTTTGGAGGCGGATGCCCCTATTTCAAGTTCATGAAGGAGATCTTAGGGAAGAAGAAGAAAGCGGCGAGTCTGAAATAGTAGCAGCGGAGGAGTGTGGCGCTATCTTGCGGAAGAAGTTGCCACCAAAACTAAAGACCCGGGAGCTTTACACTACCTTGCAGAGTGGGCAGGGTGACATGCAACAGGGCTCTGTGTGATTTAGGGGCAAGTATAAATCTAATTCCCTTATCGGTATTTAAACGATTGGAGTTGGGTGAGGCAAAACCAACGGCTGTGAGCTGCTGACTAGCCGATAAGGCGGTGGTTCATCGAGAGGAAGATTGAGGGCGTGATTGTCAAAGTAGGAAAATTCTTTTTCTGCGGACTTATCATTCTTGACATGGAAGAGGATGCAAATCCTATCATATTGGAGACCATTCCTAGCGGCGGGAGAGCCTTGATCGATGTAGAAAGAGGAGAATTGACATTGAGGGTGGAGAAGGAAGAAATGGTGTTTAAAGTTTTTAAAAACATCCTTGAGCCACCAACCATGAGTAGGTGCTTTGCAATAAACACCATCAACCCCCCCTGTGAGCCCGTACAAGTCAAACAAAGGGAGATGAGCCCAGCGGGCATGGTTTGCGAACCTCCATGAAGCGGTATGTGTTCATGAACTTTCCACTTAACGATAATGCTAAGAGGAGAAGAAGAAAAGAAAGCGAAAAATGTGGAGAAAATGGATTAGTTGTGGGGTTGATCCACCGCGTTTATTAAACTAAGGAACTTGCGTCCGGCTAAAAGACGTTAAAGACAGCGCTACTTGGGAGGCAACCCAAGGTATTTTGATTTATTTTGCTTTAATATAATAGTTTTTATTAAGAATGGTCTCACGGAGGTAGTGTTTGTGTTGTGATTGTGGTACTGCCAATAAATTGAAGGCGAAAAAGCGAGGAACATCGATTTCGGAAAAAGCGGGTAGCGTCGCGCCGGGGCGGTCGCGACACCAAAGAAGCGAAAAGGCACTGAAGTTTAAGCGCGGCGCCCGTGGCGGCGCGGCAAAAATCCAGAAAAATTGCCAAGTCTAGGCGCGGCATTTCCGTAACAATGCGCGCGAAATTCCGAAGAGTGCGAGAACATTGGGCCAGCGGTGCCAGCGGGGCAGCGGCGAGCGAACTCTAGAAATTAAAAAGCGCCCAATCAGTTTTCCCAATTTCAAAACCAAAACCTAACCCCTTCTCCATGAAACCGAAAATCCTGATTTACCCACAAATCCTCCACAAATCAAACCCAACCACAATCAAAACTCTTAAATTCCTAAAACCCTTAGCTATCTCAACCAACAAAACTATATCACATTGCCTCAAATCACCATTAGAAGCAAGAACACCTTGAAGAACACCATAAAAAGGTAATCTTCATCTTTTCTTGAAAGCTTTCAGTAGTTAAAGAAGGTAGTAGTTTGGAGAAGTGTTGCATTGTGAAGTAGTTGGGGTGCTGAAAAATTGGTTGTGAAGTTTAGAGAAGGAGTAGATAAGAAGGGTGTGGGTATTGGGTAGTAGAGTTGAAGTTTGGTGGTGTTAGTGTTTTAGCTGCTAATTGTTTATTGTGTTGGGGAACATTTGTGCTACGAAGGAAAAGCTGCAGAAAGTATTAGCCATGTCGGCCAAGAAGAGAAGAGCCTCGCATCCACCTCATTGATGATACGATAATACTAGGTTTGTGAGCTACGAGCCTTCCAAAGATACAAAAGCTTAGTCTTAGGCCCTTAATCACTGAAGGGAATGGACTACGGAGAGTCGTTTGAGGAAGAGGATGTTTATGAGCCCATTCGGGCAATGATTGAGATAATGGGGTGGAGGAGATTTGTAAATCCGGAGAAGATAGCACCAATGAACACAACGATGGTGCGTGAATTCTATCTTAACTTTAGGAGAGGGTGGACAACGAATGCTTTGTAAGGGAAGATATATATATGTGGCGGCGACGATAAATATGTCTCTAAAAGCGATTGATGTTGAAGGAGGAATTGGTGATTGGAGCCATTTTAGAACATGGTCTAGAGCAGGCAACATCAAGCGGAATAAATCAGAACCACGATGAGCTACCACAGAGCTTTTGATATTGCGAGAAATGGGTCAAAGCGGCAGTGCCGGTTCAACCAGCGACCAAGGGTTGACTATATTTCGTCGGCTCGCGTGATTCCATCCACGCACTTCACGAGTGCGGAAGATGAGATCAAATTGATATATGGAATTATGAGGATGGCGATTGATGTGGGAAAGAGATAGTGCGAGCATTGAAGAAATCAGCGGTTGGTAACAGCGGTGGATTGGGACATGACTCACTTATCACGATTTATGCCATATGAATAGGGTCCCAATCCTGCCCAGCGATACTAATGAGAGAAACCAGCATGCGTGACATATGTGATAGTGCACTCTTTCCCGGACCCAAGCCCCAGTGAAGAAGAAGCACAACGCGTGGCGGCAGAGGCGCGATGAGCGAAGATGAGCACGAAATAGAGGCTCAATATGCGGCGAGGCCTAGCCACCAACCTACCTGATTGAGAACCCTCGGTGCCCATGATGGAGCAATTGCTTGAGAATCGGATGAGATGATGCAAAGTTTGGACACGATGATACAAGGGCAAGAAACACGCGGCAAATTAATGAGATGAGTTCCTTGTTCAACCGATGGTCCATGCACTATCTATGCCACCGCTTCACCACCATTTTGCCAAATGCAAGTGTCTTATTTTTTTTATTGTCTTTGAGTCTACACACATTGGGGACAATGTGTGATTTAAGTTTGGGGGGGTGTTTTATTTGTGCTTTATTTGTGTCTTGTTATAGTATGTTTGAGTATTTTTGATTGTTTTGTGTATAATTTGAGTCACAATTTTTTTTCTTTTGAGTCATAGTTGCCTGTCAAAGATCATGTATGCTGTAGTTACTAGAAACACCTAGTGAAGTAAGGTGGAATAATGTAATGGAATTAGAAGCAACTATCTAAACACCTAGGTTAGATATGCCAAAAACTCACAAAATCTGTCTATTTGGAGTTGCTTGCTTAAATTATGCATGCTAAATTGATGAAAACTTATGTGTTATGATTGCTTGCTATTTGAGGCGAAATAGTTAGGATATGCATGTTAGGGAGATGACTCAGACATTTCTTTGATAGCCAATTCTTACCACTCTTTTCTATCCCGGACTTTAAAAATATCCCTAGTCAGCCCCATTAAGCCTAAAAATTGAAACTTCTTCTTTGACACCCTATATTCCCACAAATTGTGCCATAAGTAAAAATATGAAATAGTGGAATAAATTGTGTTAAAAAAAGAGACAAAAAGAGTGAACAACTTTGATGCTTTGATAAAAAGTAATAAGAAATAGGCAAAAACCTAAGTTTGGGGGTGCTTGTCATTATTATACACTTCACTCTTCCAAAACAAAAGAGGGGAAAGATTGATTTGAAGTGAAGAAAAGAATCAAAAGAAAAGGGAAACACTGAAAAGCTAAAGAGCTTATGGTACACAAAAATGAGCCTAAATGTCTATTTTTACCTACCTATACCTAAGCCTACATTACAACCCTTAAAGTCCTGAAGATCTCTTTTATGCATATCCAGGATTAGTGGAGAATAGCAATTAAACATGCCATAGGATTTTTTTTGAATTTTACAAGCATGATTCAGTATGTTGACTTCCATTAAGCATGATAAAAATGAGTTTGCGAAATATCTAGTTTAATGTGTTTAGTGTGCTAAAAATTTCATGCTATAGGTTCCTGCATATTTTTCTGCTAACATTCATGTTTTTCTAGATAACATCAATGCGAGAAAAGTGATCAATGTCGAGTCTTTTATTTTCGTCTCTTGAGTCTTTTATTGTCTTTCTTTCTATCTTTGCTCGAGGGCGAGCAAAGGTTAAGTTTGGGGGTATTTGATCAGTGTATTTTATATACACTTTTCGAGTCGTTTTTAGTTAGTCTTTTGTCCCTTTTTGTACAAATAAGTGTCGTATTAGGATAGAGTTTCTTTCTTTTGAGTCAAAGTGGTTAAAATGACCAAATGACGGAAAAAGAGCTAAAAGAGGGCAAAAGAGGAGGTTCCAGAGCTTAAGCAGAAAGTGGCGAGCGAGGCGAACGCAGTCGTGGCGCGCTCTCATGCCAACGATGGCGAACGCGGCGCTAATCACCGAGAGGCTACGAAGTTGCGGCGCGCGACGCTAATCATCGAGAGAGGCTCTGAGTTGCGGCCGCGGCCTCGAACAGCGAGATCGGCGCGGCGCCAAATCACCCGGCTGCGAGAACTTCGGCGCAGCGGCGCGATACAGCGCGGCCGACGCGGAAAATCGGGTTTAATGACCAATTTACAGGCGGGCCGAAGGGAAAAGTTAGAGGCGGTTTTGTGTCACGACCCGGGCAGGCGCGACTAGTACCTGCTTGGTACCACATCGGGTATATGTCGAGAGAATAGCGTGAACATAACCTGACACATAACATCATAAAAGGGTAATACATATCGGCGGTAGATAAAGTGCCCATAAACATACTTAACAATGTATTTATAAAACAATGGTTCTTATAGCCCAAAACCCATAGGTGGCCAGACCTCTAAAGATAACAAGCGTGGCGGGACGGGGCCGCCATACCACGAATGTACAAAATACCTATGGCATCGTGGAAATATCCGTACCAATAAATAAGCTTAGGAGGAATGAACCGACAGGAATAGTGATCCTAGAGCAGGATCCTCAATCGCTTACCACCTGCGGCATGAGCGGCCAGGGAAGGGTCGATTACATGATATGTACCAAATGCGTAAAGTGGGAAAAATCTTGTAATATGATATCATAAGTCTAAAAGCAGTGGAGTCATGAAAGACGATAAAATACCTTTTGTGCCTTACTAACAATGAGAGTGACAAGTATATATATACAATCTTTGCGTAAAATAGGAGGCTCGTGATCAAAAGCGGTACCTCGCGTAGTATCAATAAAACCATCCTACTCGGGACTATTTCACGCGTGGGTCCAGTGAACCGCGTGAGGTACTCGCATCATGTACCCTGGCGTGGGACTATTTCACCCGCGTAAGCCCATAAGGACTCGCGTGAGGTATTCTCGCGTCATGGGTAGCAAATCCACGGGCAGTGGTATAACGATCTTGGGGACTTTCCGCCGGATATACTCTTACCAGGCGGATGGTATAACGATCTTGGGGTGTACTCGCCGGTATACTCTTGCTGGGCGGATGGTATAACGATCTTGGGGCTTGCCCGCCGGATATACTCTTACCTGGTGCGGATGGTATAACGATCTTGGATGCGCCCCTCGGATATACTCTTTGCGGAGAAGGTGGTATGGCGATCTTGGGGCTTGCCCGCCGGACATACTCTTACGGAGAAGGTGGTATAACGATCTTGGGGCTTGCCCGCCGGATATACTCTTACCACTAGCTCAAGCGTCATCATATCATAATCATAAATAAGTTAAGAAAACTTATAACTTCTTATTAGTCTTGTTCATATACCCTCTCATTTTAGTTTACTTAAGGCACTTAACCATATCTATAGTAAAAGAACAGAGTTTAACCCAGTACTACATACTTGACTCTTTTGAAAATGACTCTTCTTTATACATAAAAACCTTTGGGCAATTGATACCTTAAAATCAATTTGCCTCCCCATATCTTATCTTATTTAGAGTAAATCTCTTCTCATTAACCTTTTATGAAGCTAATAAACCAACTTCCCATAAAGTTGTTATATTAACTCTTATGCTTTAGTAAAATCATACTTTTCCCTTAACTAAGGGAATTATACATTCTTAAAATGAAACAAGTCATTATATGCTTAAAATGAGTAAGAATACCAAATCTTGTCGTCTACACTACATAGTTTAATCTATTCATGCTCAAGAAATAGGAAAACTTCACATACCTCTTTAGTCAATCCACTTGCTAGGTCCAACTACCATGAAATATTTTAACCTATAATAACCATGATATGTTCATTAACCTCTAATTTCAATGTAGAATAATCTAACTCAAAGCCACTAAATTCTACGGAAAATTGGCGACATTTCCTTTGTTTCTACATACTTTGCCACCTTTCTCAAGGCCGAATTTATCACCCAAATGCCTGCATTCAAGGCTCAACAATCCAACAATGCAAAGGGATTACACACCCAAACTAATTACGCGCTAAGTCTGATAATTCATTTTAACAAGTTTAAGGTAGTTTTAGGCTACAACATGCTCACTTGTTCTTTTAACCGATCCTTTCATATCAACCACATTTCTCACATGCAATCAATCTAAGGGCCTTATTTCCAACTAAAAGTTCTTCTACTCAACATGCGATACCAAATACCATCAATAAAGAAGAATGTTTACCTTAGAGCTTTTAGCCAATTTATTCCAACAATTGCTAGCCTCTGCTCCAAGAATATCACCACAATAGTCTTCACAAGCTTGTAATAACCTTTCCTTCCTATCACACTTTTTGATTTTCTTTAGGCTTAGAATTCCTCTTGGAAACTTAGAGAAGGAGAGCTAAAGCTTTAGAGAGAGAAATTAGAAGATGACCAAGTCTTCAAGACTTGGTCAATATAATGCATGCAAAAAATCAGATGGGGACACTTGTCACCCTCGAGGTCTTTTAAAAGAAAATCGACTTTTCTAAGTTTTTCGCCCAAAAATCCCGCCTCGGCGCGTGCCTTGGAAACCTCGCCGGCTCTACGGACTTTGGCGCCGCGCCTGCTGTCTGGCGCGCGGCCTGAAACTTCAGCGACCCCTCGATGCTTTAGGCGCGACCTGCGTCGGCCGCGGCCACATGCGCTTTGCACGAAACGCATTTACGCCCATTGCGGCGAACTTGTAACTCTCGTAACTTTCTACTCCGGCGTCCTATCGCGAGCGGTTGGTTGCGTTGGAATCTAGACTCAGCGAACTACGCCCTAGGCCTTTAAAATGCCAGGAACTCTCAATGAATTGGGTCATAACCCGCCTCAAAGTTGACTAAAACCCGTCGGAATAATCCGTCAACCTATCCTGAAAATTTTAAGTCTTACATGCTTTAAATGCGCTCTCATGCGTAGGGTAAGAACTACGGGTATAACATTCTCCCCCAGAAACATTCGTCCGAATGTTCCTTCTACTTACTCAAATCATATTATCGACATAGACCCTCTCATTACTCTTTTGCAAAAAATAAGGAAGCTCACGAGCCATGGACTTAAGCGAAATTACTAAATCAAAACTAACAAGCGAGGAAAGTAGGTTACTGGAGGTATAGGGAATAAGTGAGGATACTTCTTCATCATATCGTCCTCTGCTTCCCATGTCATTTCCTCCACTGTTTTAGTTCGCCATAGCAGCGGAAGCCACGTCTTTCGTTGAAGTCGTCTAACACGATCGAGTATCGCTATGGGACTCTCCTCATCGATAACTCCTCTGTCACTTGGACATTCTGAGCGGGTGCACTCTAGATGGATCTCGATACATTTCCGCAACATAGACACATGAAAAGCTGGATGCACGCCTCCGAATCGGACGGAAGATCTAACTCGTGACGCAACCTTGCCTGCCTACGGACAATCGATCACCCGATGTACCTTGGGCTAAGCTTCCCTTCTTTCCAAATCTCATCACGCCGCCGTGGGTGATACTTTTAGAAAAACCCAATCATCTATCTCGAATTCCAAGTGTCGCGCCGATGATGATCTGCGTCGACTTTGCCGACTACGAGTGACAATCGCTCTGGATAAGCTTCACCTTATCCATTGCCTGTGAACTAAGTCGGCCCGACTAAGCGAACTTCTCCGCCTCGAACCAGCCTATCGGTGACTGCACTTCCTCGTATAAGGCCTCATGGCGCCCGAATCTTTGGAATGGTAGCTATTGTTATAAGCAAACTCCACGAGGTAAATGATCCTCCGACTACCACGAAATCAATAACACAAGCGCGACATATCCTCGAGTATGCGGATAGTGCGCTCGGCACTGTCCGTCGATCTGAGGGTGAAGCGCCGTCTTGAGACTCACGTGTCCCTAATCCGCCACGAAAGACCTCGAGTTAGCGAAGCGGGCTCCTCTATCGATATAATCGACAGGGACTCGTGCGATCTCACAATCTCTCTAATATATAATCGGCATAGTCCTCGGTGAAGCGTCGTTACGTAGGAAGAAAATGGGTTGATTTACGTCGACTGTCGACAATCACCCAAATGGAATCATGCTTCCTCTGGTGGTAGGTAGCCTGTAATAAAATCCATATTTATCACCTCCACTTCCAGTCGGAATATCGATAACTGCAATGACCAGGGCTTACGGTGCTCAATCTTAACCTGGCGACAATTGAACGCGTGCCACGAACTCCATGCGTCCTCTTTAGGCCATCCCGCAATACACGCGTCGAGGTCATGGTACATCTTAGTCGACCGGATGAATAGAATAACTAGCCTTTGTGTGCCTCACGAGAATCTGGGCGAAGTCTGTCACATCGGGAACACCTGGCCGGCCCTCAAATCTTAGCACCCGTCGGTGCTACCTCAAAGCATACTCTTCTCGCACGAGCAGTGGCGTCGGTGCCGTACCAAAATCGGATCCTCATCGCCGCCTCTTTACCGCCTCGGCGATAGTAGCCTCGGCCACCTCTCGGACCCGAATTCCCTCACTATCGAGAATCAACCAAGCGAACCCCGAGGCTCGCTGGCGATGTAACTCTCGGACCATATCCCTCTTCTCTGGTGAACATCGGACGGACTACCCCGTCGACACTGCGACTAAGGGCATCTGCAACCACGTTGGCCTTGCGGGTGGTATAGAATATCAACATCGTAATCCTTAAGTAGCTCCAACCACCGTCTACTGCATGAGTTCGGCTCCTGCTGGTGAAGATGTCTTTGGAGACTCTTGTGGTGCGTGTAAATGTCCGCATGAACTCCGTATAAATAATGCCTCCGGATCTTTAAGGCATGAATCACGTGCCAACTCAGTCATGCGTGGGATAGTTCTTCTCATGCTTCCTAAGGCATGTCGAGATGCATAAGCTATAACTCTGCCGTCTTTGCGTCGCACCTTTTAAGCCGACACACACGATGCGTCGCGATAAACCACGTATCCATCTAAGCCCTGCGGAAGAGTAGAAGCTGAGGCGGTCGTCAACTTCTCCTTTAGCTGAAACTTTCCTCACAAGTATCAGTCCCGGAACATAGGTATGCCGAGTCGGCTTAGTCAAAATCTTTGAAATAGAAGCAAACTTCTCTGACCTCAGATAATAACTGAGGCCCAAAAGCTGCGCTATCGGTGTAGTGGAGTGCAGGCCAGTCTTGGCGCCTCAATCTTAGTATCAGCCGAATCTGATCGGCCCAGATGACATGCCTAAGAAAGCCATGAAGCTAACGAACTTCGCGCCGAGAACTTGGCATCTGTTGCGGTCTCGGAGGACTCTGAAACCGTCCTCGAATGATCTGTATGCTCGCTCTGCGTGCGCGAATACACCGAGATATCATCAATAAACACTATAACGAACATATCGAGAATGGCACGAACACCTATTCATCAAATCCATGAATCTTCTTTGAGGCGTTGGTCGACGAAAGACATCACTCTGAACTCATGGTGCCCATACAGGTCTGAATGCGATCTTTGGGATATCTATCTCTCTAACTACTTTGATGATAACGGACCGCGGTCTATCTTGAAAAAACACTTTGCACCTGTTGGTCAAACAAATCGTCAATCTGGGGAGGATATACATTCTTGATAGTTACCTTGTTCATTGCTGTAATCAATACACATCTGGCGTCGTCTTCTTCTTTACAAATAACGGTGCTCCCGAGGAAAAACACTTGGCCTAATAAAGCCTTTCTCCGACCAAATCTTTCAGTGGTCCTTGACTCCTTATTTCGGCGGGTGCCATCCGGTATGGCGGAATAGATATCGGTCAGTATCGGCGCCAAGTCAATGCAAAACTCAATCTCGCTTCGGGAGGATGCGGAAGCTAAATGCAGGAATACGTCGGAAACTCTTTAACGGCCGGGCGGTGAAGGTCGGTACCTCGACCTCGGTGTCGAATACCGAACCATATGATAGATGTACCGCTTTCGCACCATCTTCCTAGCCTTGAGGTAGAAATAAACTTACCCCTGGCGATGCGATATTCCCTTCCGCTCGATAGTGGCTCGTAGAAAGCTGAACAAACTAATCTCTCTCTGCGGTCCACGTTAGCATAGCAAGATGCTAGCCAATCCATACCCGTAATCACATCAAAGTGCATATCGATTCTATCAGTCGGCTGAAGTCGGCGGTATCTATAGTCACGGACAAGCCTTATACACTCGCTCATTCGGCTGAATCACCTCTTTGGCGTAGCCACCTCAGGTCTTATGGACTGGGCTCTATCCACTATTCTCGGTGATATGAGGAGATATGTAGGACAAGGTAGAACTGGATCTATCAAAGCATATCATCACGTGAAACCAATAATGTACAGTGGCGACATGCGGCGCCTCGCAGTCTGTCATTGGACATAGCATATATGCGATTCGAGGACGCTAGGCCAGAACCCCTACCACGACCTCTGCGCGGCTCTTTGGCCATAAGTACCACGCCTCGGCGTCTAACCATCGAAGATGAAGATCCGACCAACGGACCCGTCGGTGAACCGTAATGCTCCGCCGCCTGGGGCGGACAATCGCTTCTTGGATGGCCTGCGCCACAAAGTAACATGATCTCGAACCCATCGGCACTCGCCGGATGAGACCTACGCGTCGAGCGCGCAGAGAGGTAGGTGGTCTCGATGGGTCTTTGGTCTCGCCTCGCGAAAACGGCGTCTGGAGCCACGACTGCTCTGAATAACCTGGCGATCGGACCTCCTGCAGGGAAAAGCGTGAAGGAGCACTCTGTCCTGGCTGGAAGGTGGATCTAGTCTGCTTTGAAATTTGCCGCCTCAGCGCCACGAACCCGATGTCCTGGCCCTCTTGGGCTGGCCCAAATCTAGCTGATCCTGTCTCTCTCTGTCCTCGATCCACGTAAATGCGCTGCGTCACGGCAATATCCGTCCACGGTGAAGAGCCAACCCCAGCATCACGATGTCATGTGACGGTCTAGTCCCGTCACGTATCTATGAACCACATGCGCCATATCGGCTACGATGGTGTGTGCATGCTGGCGAGAGTCAAACTCAGTTGTACTCCTGATAGTCCTCGTCTGTCTCGAGTCGAGAACCTATCTCACGGGCTCTCCTCGCCTCGGAGGCAAGAAGTGGTCTAGGCGCCTCTGTGAACTCCTCCCAATCAGGCTGGGAGAGCATCCTCACCCTCGACAATACCCGTGACTCAAACCGATTCAACGCAATATCAGCGTAACGGTAGAAAGCTAGTATAACAGACTCGGTCTCGATGCCTAAGAACTGCATGGTCGTATGGCTAGGACAAACTCCTGCGGATCCTCATCAAATCTCGAACCATAGAACTCGGGTGGGTGACAACCCGAAATCCGAATCCGTAAGCTGTCGGCTCTGGGTTGGCGCTGCTCTGTCGTGTTGCCACCTTGCTATCTTTGATCGATGCAGAATCATTCCGTAATCTCTGTACTCGGGCCACGTGGGGCTGGAGCTCGTCAGCGGTCTCGATGGCGCGTCCGCTGCCTCGAACTCTGCTAAATTTGGCGGCGGCGTGGAACTTCGCCGCCCTAAACATCATCTCCGTGGGGTGGGCTGTGCCTGCGTGACTCTCCGCGTCCAGCTAGCGACACCCTTTGCCTTGCCGCCATACGGGCGCGGTTGCCTTGCGTGGAGGCATAAGCGATACATAAAGGAAAACATCGGAGGAGATTCAACCTATAACTTCGGCTCTGTTGCGATCTTAGAGTGAAAGAATGAAACCAATCCTAAATATCCTGCGACCTCACGATTATAGATGTGGTGCGCGACACGATAATCAAGACTACTGCTGACACGATGCGTGGACACTTTCAGAGGACTAAGCGCTCACGATACCACTTTGTCACGACCCGACCGGGGGCGACTAGTACCCTCTTGGGGTACCTGTCGGTATATGTCGAGAGAATAGCGTGAACGTAACCTGACCACGTAACATCGTAAAAGGGTAATACATATCGGCGGTAGATAAAGTGCCTTCCATAAACATACTTAACCAATGTATTTATAAAACAAGCGGTTCTTATAGCCCAAAACACATAGGTGGCCACGGACCTCTAAAGATAACAAGCGTGGCGGGACGGGGCCCCGCCGTACCACGAATGTACAAAATACCTATAGCGTCGGGGAAATATCGTGCGATAAATAAGCTTGGGAGGAATGGAACCGACAGAATAGTGATCCTGGAGCGAGGATCCTCGATACGCTTACCGCCTGCGGCATGAGCGGCCAGGAAGGGTCGATTACCTGATATGTACCAAGTGCGTAAAGCTGGGAAAAATCGTAATATGATATCATAAGTCTAAAAGCAAGTGGAGTCATGAAAGGCGATAAAATACCTTTTCTTGTGCCTTACTAACAATGAGGTGACAAGTATATATATATATAATCTGCGTAAAATAGAGGCTCGTGATCAAAGCAGGTACCTCGCGTAGTATCAATAAAACCATCCTACTCACGGGACTATTTCACCGCGTGGGTCTGTGGACCGCGTGAGTACTCGCATCGGTTTGTACAGCAGGCATGGGACTATTTCACCCGCAAGCCCATAGGACTCGCGTGAGGTATTCCTCGCGTCATGGGTAGCAAATCCACGGAGCAATTGGTATAACGATCTTGGGGACTTTCACGCCGGATATACTCTTACCACGAAGCGGATGGTATAACGATCTTGGGGTGTACTCGCCGGTATACTCTTTGCTGGGCGGATGGTATAACGATCTTGGGGCTTGCCCGCCGGATATACTCTTATCGAGTGCGGATGGTATAACGATCTTGGATCTGCCCGCCGGATATACTCTTTGCTGGAGAAGGTGGTATGGCGATCTTGGGGCTTGCCCGCCGGACATCTTCTTACCACGGAGAAGGTGGTATAGCGATCTTGGGGCTTGCCCGCCGGATATACTCTTACCTAGCTCAGCGTCATCGTATCATAATCATAAATAAGTTAAGAAAACTTATAACTTCTTATTAGTCTTGTTCATATACCTCTCATTTTAGTTTACTTAAGGCACTTAACCATATCTATAGTAAAGAACAGGAGTTTAACCCAGTACTCATCTTGACTCTTTTGAAAATGACTCTCTTCTTTATACATAAAAACCTTTGGGCAATTGATACCTTAAAATCAATTTGCCTCCCCATATCTTATCTTATTTAGAGTAAATCTCTTCTCATTAACCTTTTATGAAGCTAATAAACCAACTTCCCATAAAGTTGTTATATTAACTCTTATGCTTTAGTAAAATCATACTTTTCCCTTAACTAAGGGAATTATACATTCTTAAAATGAAACAAGTCATTATATGCTTAAAATGAGTAAGAATACCAAATCTTGTCGTCTAGTACTACATAGTTTAATCTATTCATGCTCGAGAGATAGGAAAACTTCACATACCTCTTTAGTCAATCCCACTAGGTCCATTTACCATGAGTAATATTTCAACCTATAATAACCATGATATGTTCATTAACCTCTAATTTGATGTAGAATAATCTAACTCAAAGCCACTAAATTCTACGGAAAATTGGGCGCATTTCCTTTGTTTCTACATCTTTGCCACCTTTCTCAAGGCGAATTTATCACCCAAATGCCTCGTTCAAGGCTCGACAATCCAACAATGCAAAGGGGATTACACACCCAAACTAATTACACTTGCGAGTACAATAATTCATTTTAACAAGTTTAAGGTAGTTTTAGGCTACAACATGCTCACTTGTTCTTTTAACCAATCCTTTCATATCGACCACATTTCTCACATGCAATCAATCTAAGGGCCTTATTTCGACTAAAGTTCTTCCTACTCGACATGCGATACCAAATACCATCAATAAAGAAGAATGGTTACCTTAGGGCTTTTAGCCAATTTATTCCAACAATTGCTAGCCTCTGCTCCAAGAATATCACCACAATAGTCTTCTGAGCTTGTAATAACCTTTCCTTCCTATCACACTTTTTAGTTTTCTTTGAGCTTAGAATTCCTCTTGGAAACTTAGAGAGAAGGAGAGTAAAGCTTTAGAGAGAGAGGAAATTAGAAGATGACCAAGTCTTCAAGACTTGGTCAATATAATACATGCAAGAAATCAGATGGGGACACTTGTCACCCTCGAGGTCTTTTAAAAGAAAAATCGGCTTTTCTAAGTTTTTAGCCCAAAAATCCGCCTCGGCGCTTGCGGCTTGAAACCTCCGGCTCTGGACTTTCGGCGCGGCCTGCTCCTGGCGCGCGGCTGAAACTTCAGCGACCCCTCGATACTTTAGGCGCGCGGCCGCATCGGCCAGCGGCCAGCGCGCTGCCTGAAACGCATTTACGCCCGATTGCGCTGAGCTTGTAACTCTCGTAACTACTCAGACGTCCTGTCGAAGCGGTTGGTTGCGTTGGAATCTAGACTCAACGAACTACGCCTAGGCCTTTAAAATGCTTAGGAACTCTCAATGAATCGGGTCATAACCCGCCTCAAAGTTGACTAAAACGTCCGGAATAATCAGTCAACCTACCTTTGAAAATTTTAAGTCTTACATGCTTTAAATGCGCTCTCATCGTAGGAGTCAGAACTACGGGTATAACATTTTGAGCCTATAAAAGGAGTAGAACCCTAGATGAGTTTTAGAGTTCCTCTTCTTTACCACAACACAAGGATTCTTTTGCTTTGAAGATTGGAGACCGTAGTTTAGTAACTTTCTTTCCTTTAACTTTTCTTTTATTTCAGTTTTGTATGATTAACCTTGAATTAGTTCTCTGTCATATGTCAATGGCTAGGGAACTAAATTCTTTTTATCAGGTTTTCCATGTTAATTCACTAGAAACTGCTATGTTATGAATCACGTGATCGTGTATGGTTGATTCTTCTTGCTTGTTGTAGATTTATCCAATAATTACTTTGAATGTGGTAATTAATTGATCACTAATTATCATTATTTATATGATTTCTAATCAAACTTCGAAAATAGGAGGTTGTGAATATGCCGTAAGTTGGGTAGACATGCTATTTTCGGGTGAGGATGAAAATACCTCGATTATTTACGTGTAAGCGTTAATAAGAGGCTTAAAACCCACACAATTTTACTACGCATGATGGCCGCTCACTTCGGTTAACTAGGTTTTTGTTCTTAATCCTCCTATAGAGTCATCCTTATCACCGAAAGGTAAGAAGCGAGCACATCACTGAGGTTGAGTGTTTATATATCCTTAACGGGAATAGAAAAGCGATTTCAAACACCGCTAGCTCAGAGAAGAAGAACCAATATTTCATTGCATTAATAAGTAGAATATGTCGGATAGTCGGGAGGAGACACGGAAGCCCTATTTCACATCACAACTGAAGTAATCCTATAGTTAATTAGCTTTTATAATTGTAGTTATAAGCAACCAAAATCAATATCACAATTACCAAATAGATGCCAAAAGATAGATGAAGCTTGGTACTTTCGAACACCTAATCACTTAGTGGATCGATATCTCTATTCTTACTTCAAGAACTATATTACTTGTCACGATAATCGTGCACTTGCGTTAAAGTGTGTGCATCTTTTCGTGCATCAAATACCCACCCATAATTTTGGGAGACCATTACTGCCTCGTAACCGAGGAGCCCTCGATTGATGTAAAAATGAGAACCTGAGACTAAGGAGTTCGGGTGAGGAAGGAATGGTGCTCAAAGTTGTGGTCCATTCCGGCCCATTGAATCTCGAGTCATCAACAAGTGTTTCATGCCAGCCAAGACACCGACATTAGCTCTGACCTAACACATGCTGTTTAAGCTAGGAGATCATTAAATACTGATGAATCCCACAAAGTCGGCCAGAACTGAAACAAAGTAACGATACGAAAGCCTGTCGAACAGAGTAAGTCTTATCAGACCCCCTTACATGAATAAGAAAAATAGAGTGAGAAAGAGGATGATGATTTTGAAATGGATAGGTAATGGGGTTAAAATACTGACCAATGATTTAATGAGTAACGTGCGTCCCAAACTGCTGAGGCGTTAAGGCAATCGCTACTTGGGAGTAACCTTTGATTTTTACAAATTATGCAATTTAGTTTAATTAGAACAGTATCATTTTTGGTATATTTTTGTTGTGTTGTGAAGCCAGGTGAAGGAATGGGACACTAACTACGAAGAAAATGATGGAAAACACGGAATCGAAGCACCATGCATGTGTCCACCATTACGCACATCATGTGCCGAATAATCGGCGGTCACAAGACTTCTTGGCACCGCGCATGGTCCCAGGGCATCGATTTCCAAATTAAAAGCCCCAATCCCCAAATCTTTTCCCACACAATTACAAATCCTTGAAAATCTCTTTCTCTACCCATAAGTGCCCTCCCATGAACTTTCCCCAAATTCTTTCAAGAATCCCTACACAAACCCTACATCTTGCACCACTATCATTTCCCTTCCAATCGTCAAGAAATTGGTAGAGAACAACTCTTCAAAAAGGTAATCTTCTATCATTGTTCTTGCAATTTCAAGGCTAGTAGGAAAGTAAGCACGAGTTTGGGGGTGTACGGGCTTTGTTGGTAGTGGTGTTGGGTGATTGTAGGTGCCAGTGTCTTTTGGGCATTGCTGTGATGTGTAGTTGTGTGGATCGAGGGCTTATCAGGTTGTAATTGTTGGGTATTCTTGCTGTTGTGGTCCAAGCCATTGCTTAGATTATTATTGTTGTGTGGTGGGAGAGGCTGTGCACAGAAACCTCGAGGAAATAAAGGAAATGTCAGCCGAAAAATTTCCCAACAACCTTCACTATGACCTCTAGGAGCAACTTAACTTCAAGAGCTTCAAACATCTTCATCCGCCCCAAAACTATGATGTATTGACTCCGATTCGCCCAACAAACACGCGGAGAATGCGATACAACAAGATTAACACTAGGGAATTGATACCTGTAAAAGTGGGCATGGATTACTGTGGCGGGCCATTTGATGATGATGATGACTATGAGCCTATTAAAGGCCATGATCGAGGCAAATGGGTGAGTAGGTTCACCAATCCGTAGCGGATCTCACTTCAAAATTCTAGCCCTTGCGGCGGAGTTCTATGCGAATTACCCCCGAGCAAGAGGATGGGTTGTGCTTTGTTAGAAGGAAGCACACGTACCGCTGTCGAGCCTAAAAATGGATGAATGGCGATACAATCTGAGGACCTACGATGTAGAGGATCACACTATAATCCAAACCAACCGTGAGAGTTGGTCAAGAGACTTGTGCCAACCACATCCTCAGTGGAGCGTAGTGGGCGCCAAACGTTATCAAGGCTACCCGTGCGCCGTAGTTTAGTTTAGGTTTGCACTTAATGGATACGCGCAGACTTACCCGGATGTGAAGCCAATTTAATAGAACAGTACCAAAGAATGGCGCTATATTTCATAAGTGCACGCTTTGATTTTGTCAACTTATTTGCAGATAACGTGCCCTCGCATTTAATCAAGCTCATTTACGGCATCACACTGTGGACATGACAATTGATGTAGAGGGGAGAGAAACAAGGCAGAGCATAAGAGAGATTAGTAGGCTAACTGCTACTTTAAATGGGTGGATTGAGACATGGATTCACTCATTCTTTTTGCGCTTTATGTGATATGCATTGGAGTCCCAACGTTCGCCAATGATATCTCGAGAAGAGTCGGTCCCGATACTGACCACTGGCGCTTGAGCCGCCACTCTTTCTCAATGACTCCCAACCCAGACCACAGCTAGCGGGAAGGGCCCAACAATGCCAGACCTTGCATGTACCATTGGATGAGGAAGAGTCTCGAGGCGAGGCACACCCACAATGCGAGCAAAGTAGCGGCAAACAGTGACCCTCATGTCATGGGCCAGCCTTCAATACCAATGATGGAAGCGGATGCCTTGAACTACCAAAGCGACATCGCTTATGATACGTGAAATTGAGCCTTAAATGCTCATTTTTCCTACTGCAACCTAAGCCTACATTATAACCACAGAAAGTCCACGAGGATCTTAGTAGCGTATGTTCATGATTAGTGAGAGACTCATCATAAACATGCCCGTAGAACTAAATGAAATTGACATGCATAAGGTTAGGTATTCATGTTTCCATTACTTATGATTGAGATGAATTTAAGTAAATATCTCACTCAAATTCTAGATTACTAAATTCATATATTATATATGTTCCTACATAATATCTCAACCGACGCCTGCCACTTTATGTTCTGTAACCTTGTCTGCAATATCGTGATTTGAGTTTTTGAGTCTTTTATTTTTTGTGTCTTTGTTTTTAGTTTTGATCTTTGCCTCGAGGCTAGAGCAAAGGTTGCCTTGTTAATTGTTTGTTAGGCTGTATTTTGTATATGCCTTTTGGAGTTATTTTTAGTTTGGTATTTTACTCGTTTTATTTGTGTTTAGTATAATAGTAGGTTTGTTTTTCTTTCTTTTGAGATTCTTACGTGATTGCAAAAAAAGGTAAAATGGCAAAAGGCGAACCCAGAATGGTGAGAAAAGAGTCTCCGAGGTAAGAAAAGAGCGAAAGTTGGCAACCTCGAAGCGAAGAAGAGAAGGCGATGCCGTGGTGCTAAAAGCACTATGCTGAACCACGGTTCCATATTTACCGAGGAGCCCACGGGACTTTCCCAGCGCGCTGGTCTCGCCATGAGCTTATCAAAAAAGATCGCAGCTGCCATTTATGTGTTAAAGAAGCTGCAGGGAGTTTATTTTTGTGATGCCGACCATGCGTAGCCATGCAAGGCCGATGCCGCGGAAAAATTTGGATTCCGGCGCAAATTGATAAGGCGGATTGGTTCATAGTTATACCGAAAATTAGAGGATATTTAAGCTCTAGGGATTAATGTTATGGGGAGGTTGGTCATTCCCACAAGACTAACACAATACGAGACGGATTGGAGCTACTGATTGGAGACTTGCTATTCTACCGTAATTCTCTTTCTTTACGTTTTAATTCAGGTTTATGTATGGATATTGTGTTAGTTCTTGGGTGTGACTATGGCTGAGAGCTAAACACTCACAGTGTAGGGCTTTTCTTATGAATCGCTTGAACCAAGTTATCATGAATTCAATGCGCAGTGAGTTTGATTTAACTTCTTACGCTTGATTAAGATTTAGTCCAATGTGTTGGTATGAATGTTTGATAATTAATTGTATCACTAGTTATCACTAACCTATATGATTTCGAATCAAAAGCAGATGAGAGATTTGGATATGTTGTAATTGACTAG